>JAODKL010000118.1:19275177-19286557 GCA_026780765.1 Petrocephalus schoutedeni
GGGTGTGGCTTTAAAAATCAGAGTATGGGAATGGCTACACAAGGGTGTGGATTTAAAAATCAGAGTATGGGAATGGCTACACAAGGGGGTGGCTTTAAAAATCAGAGTATGGGAATGGCTACACAATGGTGTGGCTTTAAGAATCAGAGTATGGGAATGGCTACACAAGGGGGTGGCTTTAAAAATCAGAGTATGGGAAGGCCTACACCTGGGTGTAGTTTCTAGGTATCAGGGTTTGAGAATGGCTACAGTATGGTGCGGGATTAAGAAACAAGAGCTGAAGTGAGGGTGAAGGATCTGAGATCAAGGTCTTGACAAATTTTTCTGGGGTCCAAGAAATTAGTTTTCATAGGGCTGGGAATAAAGCAAACACGCTGTGAAGAAATGTGCTTGTCATTGACTCTGGCCCAGCCTAGGATGTTGACCCCTCCACTCCCCACTTCCTTTTTCCTTTATTAATAAAATGTCCTTATGCGTCGCCATCACTGAACCATTTTCTGCCTGTCAGTAGTCATTAGGAGACCTATATTCAATCAGAAGTCAGGCTGGCTGAGTACCAACTCTACCAATAGCCACATGAGTATAAATAAAGATACTATATCCACATCATCTTCATGGATACTTTAGTGGGACTAGAGCAGGGGTGGGCAATCTTATCCAGAAAGGGCTGCTGTGTCTGTGCGGGTTTTCGCTGCAACTCCCTAATTAGATTGTTAATTAGAGGACTGATTGGCAGGCGAGTCCTCACACCTGGGCTTGAACAGCTGACATAAAGGTTATCCCAAAAACCTGCATACACATTGGCCCTTTGTGGATAAGACTGCCCATCCCTGGTCTAGAGAAACCCATACAAGTTGCGTTTTTTTTCCCCCAACTATGCGGTTAAAGGTGTCAGATGTAGAAAAGCTAACTAGACAAGTAAATGGCAGTCCTGCAAAGAGCGATAATTTCAGGAACATTTCCTGTGAGAAAATGAGCAGGGAGGAAGGTACGAAAAGGAACGAAGAGTGACGATTTGAGTAGCTAAGTGTTCTCGGCATGAAACACTAGATAGCGGCTGACATTGTTTCACCTTTCATGGGGAGACGTATGCCGTGAATTAATAATGTGAAACGAATGGATAGGACACGTGTCTTCAATTTATCTGGAACGGCGCAATGAAAACAGCTCTGTGGAGGAGAGCTTGACATTAAAATAAAACATCGCTTTACAGCCCGCCTGTCCAGGAAGATTGCAGAGCATTAAACATAATGCTGGCAGTAGGTTGGCACCTACAGCGCTTGTGAACGGGGCTTCCGGAATGATCTCCTGTCCGGGGTTCAGGTCTAAACGAAACAGGGCAGTTTCAGTGCAGAGTCGGGGCGGTTGGAACACACAGTCCCATCTGCCACACACCACATTTCTACATCTAAATCAACGTAAGGATTGTAAGAAAAATCCAAGCATGAAAACAATTAACTAGATATCACAAAAAACAGACTACTTATGGAAATATTAAATGTGACTCATTTTGCTGTTAATTTGTATGAAAGGGCTTGTCATTTTGGACACTTACGGCTGCAGACTGTCTCGGGAATGTCCCGGTAAGGATCCTTGTCCAGAGCAGAACCGCAGAGCACTTGTCAGACTGAAACAGGGAAACCTTATGGGTAAAGATTCAGGTCTTTCATCTCCAAACTATCTGCTTCCCCTTGAGGTCTCTGCATTTATATTCCATTCACTGTCATCATGTCAAAATGTCAAACGTTCAGTACAATGACAATTGTACAGGCAGTTCAGTACAATGATAATTGATTTGGCAGAATAACATGAGTAATTCAGTTAATGCCATATTTTGCAGCTCTCAGGAAGCCCTTCCCACCTTTGGGGGTTAAGCCACAGCCTGCAGTGTTCGGTTACCCTTTGCCGGTAAAACCGATAAACAAGACAAATGCAAGACATGAAGTCTAAGTGGCGGTAAGCAGACCTGCAGGCTGCTCTGCGACTTTGTCATGCTCACATGTGGCCCCGTCTCATTCAGTGCACGGGGTGTGAGGCACGGCAGGATCTCAGGACAGACACATCTAATCCGGCCAAAGGGAATCAGGCACTTTGGCAAAACCGCACCTGTGGTTAACTGGCAGTGACTATGGCACCGGACCTCTCCATCAGGACCCACCCCTGGTCATGGGTCATGGTCGCTGAGCCTTCCCAGAATCCCGTTCTTCATTACAGAAACTTAAACTTAAAGTCTACATGAGCTAAGAGTCTCTTCGAGGGCAAGCGGAATGCGTGATTGGCCCTGGGTAAATAAACAAAGCAATCGGGGTGTGACCCGACTGCACGGACTGTGAAATGAACGATTCAAATTGGAACTGGTGATGCGAGCAGCCCCTAACCAGTTATCATTCCGGTGGGGCGAGGAGCTGGGGCGGCTTTGGATTACAGGCGAGATAACCTACCTGAAGTCAGGTGAGATAAGAAACCTTAACAGAATGTCTTACAGAGGAGATAGAATCAGCATGTTCTTCTACTGCAGAAACTGGCATCTCACTGAAAAGAATGTAAGCTGTTTTTGAGTTTCCCTCTTGGTTCAAAAGTCAGACATGACACAAAAAAAGAACAAGAAATGGTTGGAGAGTATGAACTGCCAATGGCAAATCGGGTTCAAATCAGTTTTCAAAGCTGCTGTCACTGTTAGTCTCACATGCATAACTAAAGTTTCCATCCTTCAACCATCAACCTTTCAGTGGTCCCCTCTAATAAGCTGTATAATGGGCTAGAACAGTGTTTCCCAACCCAGTCCTAGGGAAGCACAGGGCAGTCCAGGTTTTTGATCCCTCCCAGCTCCCAGCCAATCAGGAACACTGAATGCCTGGTACAGGTGGGCTGGGAGCTGAGAGGGAGCAAAAACGTGGACTGCCCTGTGCCCCCCGAGGACTGGGTTGGGAAACACTAGGCTAGAATGACGGGATAGACCTTTTGCCAAGGTTCAGGCCCCAAAACATTGGAATCCTGAACAGTTTCACGTAACTACTGTATTTCACCGTGGAGCACGCAAAACCAGAAGCTACGGTTAGCCATTCCCTGTTAGTGTGGCCTCTAGGTAGTAATTAGCAGACAGTTTCTGTTTGGCATTCTCACACAAAGTTTGTCACAAAACCAAAGAGAACCCCTCTGACAGCTACGCTATCTGCTGGAAGCCAGGATGCAGCAGGTTCCTCACAGTTAATGACTTTTATCGTCTTCCTCTGACTGTCAGCAGCAGATCTGAATCAGCCAATTAAATCTAGTTGTTCCATTGTTATGTAGAGCGCATCACGCTATTGGCCCTCTGGCTCATGTGACTGCGTCTCACGGCAACCTTGACAGAATGTAAAAAATGAACACCTGGAAAACAGCTAAATTTCATTTTCCAGCCAGTAGCTGTGGGATCCTCTGTAACTGTGACAATATGACTTCATTGTCTCACCGGCACGTAGGCACCAGACTGTCTGACCTGATAAACCAGCCAGCAAATGCCCTCTTAATGTCAGGATGCAGTACGCTTACAGTAAACTTTACCACAATTCTGTTTTTATAGAAAACTGAGTCTTTAGGCGATTTATACAAACAGAAAAATGTAACATCTGAAGGTAAAATCATCGATCAAGGCTCACAGGCTGCAGTAAAGCGTACGATGTCTATGGTGAGTCACTGTTCCTCTCCCAGCCACGGATCCCTGCAGCTCTGACTGACAGGACTAAAGCTGCAAATGCACATTCGCTTGTTTGTAAATCTATGAAAAATCAACATAAAATTCAGAAACATAACTGGACTGATATTTCCAATAATCACCAATTATATTATATTTCAATCTTATTAATATTATTATATTTCACTTTTTCCCAGTCCTGTCCTCTGGGACCCACAGACGGTTTTTGGTCCCTCCCAGCACCCAGTAGGGAGGAAAAATGTGGGCTGTCAGGGGGGTCACTAAGGACCGAGTTAGGAAACCCTGATCTATTTCACTCTAAAATCACAGCATGCCAAAATGCAGTGGGGGTGGGGGCTAAGGTTTATAAAGTTAGTTATATTACCTGGCTTCGTGAAAAATGTATATCCTCATGTCAAGGCTTTCCATTTCTTCTACCAGAGTCGCTTTCTTTTATTTATTTGCCTGCATGCTCAGGATGGGAGGAAAACTCCCTTGAATCACATCTCTTATAACTTGAATAGATGGAGAAAACAGGCAAGAGTGAGATCAGCAAAAGCTACTCGCTGCTTAGCGAATGGCAGGACGGGGAAAACACAAAATAACTCGCACAGCGATGGGCAGCCCTGCTTAGGAACTGGAAACTCTCGCATCAAAGGTCAGAGGTCAATGTTCACCATCCGATACTTTCCAGGGTGAAGTGCGACTGCAATTGCAGAAGCTCACGGGTAATTACAGTGAAATTACACTGCAATATGACACGAGACTCTGATTAATTACATTCTCTCAGCTGCCAGCTGTCCCACGTTAACAGGGTACATGCAGATGCTAGGTCACTCATTTTTATCTTGTCAAATTTCCTTCCTTCTCAAAATTCCCAGGCAAGACAGTTATTTCTGGTTATCCTTTGTGCACTTCACCCCACTGTTAAGTTACTGGTGTTTTTCCTTTGTCCCCGCATTAAGGTGCCGACCCTTTAGGAGAAGGTCGGAAAGGCGAGAAAAACACACTGAAGTGCTTCAAGAAAACGTCCACTTGTTTGAATCAAAAGTGAGCTGCACATTTTTCTGAATGGCTTTTCAACTTTGCCCAATACAGTGTGAGTTAAGCATAGGAAAATAAAGCTGCATGCTACATGAGCTACGTAAAGATCAAACGGAATTATGAAAAGAAGACTGTGGGCGCTGTGGGGGTGGGGTGTACACAGGGGACACCAGGGCTGTTGCACTCGAATCCGGTCTTGGGCTTGAGTCCAGTCTCATAACATTTTTCTAATGTCTTGGACTTGTTGGTATTAACACTCATGTGTTTGCTATATGACTGCTATTCAGTATGCTTACTGTATATATGTGATAATCTTGGGCCTATAAATGATTATCACAAATATGATATATCACCCTTACTGGGTGGGGATTTACATACTGAAAGGGTTCCCTCATCAAAAGTAAATCCTAGACAGGCGACTTGTGATTGACTTGTGTGCCGCTTATGTTCCAAGAGAAAAAAATATATGTTTTCCATTTAAACGTTTATTACTACAAACGTGAATTGAAAATAACAAAGGATGTCCAATAACTCACTATTTTGTACAAATAAACCTCCACTATCTAAACACGGAGCAAACACATTCAGAACATTATCCAAACACGGCCATAAAACCACTGTTCCACTGTTCATCCCAAACGCAAATGCTGAACTTCGCCCCCCCCCTTACGCTTGTTAATGTAGTGACTACACCATGTCCTTAAAGTACCATGTATCAATAAACGCATCATTAAACAAAATGAAAGTCATTAAGATATCAATAACCAGATAAAATGTAAATAAATGATATCCATTATTACATAAACCTCTAGGAGGCGTTTGGCTCCTATACATGCTGCTTTGTCTTCGGAGAGTGTTGAGCATAATATCTAGTGAAATGGGTATACTTAAAGTAAATAATTCAGCCGAATCTGATCCTACAGTGTAGTTACACTGCAATTGCTTTTTAATCATAACAAATAATCAAAATGCAAAATGATCATCTTAAAATATAAAATATATTGTGTCTCCAGCATAACACAAACATTCTTGAAGAGAGTTCTTTTGTTTATGTCTTATATTTTATGTCTTGACTGTGTGTCTCATTTGATTTCAGTATTGATTTGGACTCAAACCTCTTTAGACTCTGTCTTGACTAGTCATGGTCTTGGACCTCTTTTGGACTTGACAAAAGCGGTCTTGACTAGGCCAGTGACTGGATAGAGCTGCATTACCATACTTAGACAAAGAAATTTAATTTTTAAGTTGGTATGGTAAAAGATGTATTTGAAAATGTTTCATAGTCATGTTATTACCATTTATTTAATGCCTATAATTTTATGATTATTTCTTTTAATTATTTACTTTGTTTTTACTTAAAGCATTTTTGTTGCTATATTTTTTTAATTCACAAAAGCACATTACCACAAAGCACATTGTTTGCCACCTAAACAAAAGAACATCTCATCTTATTCCGACTATTCTCTATTGATACCAAATACACTATGCACCACTGAAACTGTATCATGCTGTCATTGTAAGCATCTGTCAAATCAATAAATAATAATAAACTTCTGCCACATCAAAATTAATTGGCTATTGGTTCAATTGACTACTCATGGGAGTCTTACTTACACAAACGTGTTCTGAGGGCAGAATGAAAAATTATTGTTTCAGAGAGATAACCAATCAAATTACAGATTGGGTGAGTAACTAAAGGAGGTGGGACCGATACATCTGATTGGTTGGTCTGACATCTGACCAAGACCAGATTGGTTATGTCTCTGATCATTTTTTTGTTCTGCCCTCAAAACATGTTTGCGTTAGTAAAACTCCCGTGAGCCAATTGACTTTGCTGGTGTTTAGAGGCTCCGCCTCATTCATGCATATTCATAAATCCACTGTTTAATGAGGTCCCCTAGAATGCAGCCTTACTCAAAGAGGACTCTACTGGGTCTCTACTGGGGCAATGGTCAGGTGGGCCGCATGCTCTTAAAATCCAATTTCCTTACCCACCTTAAATGTATTTTTAGGGTATATTAGGGTGATTATGTACTGGTGACTGAAGGTGCCCATCACTGCACTTAACCCCACATCCAACCCCCACCCTGCCTTCTGAAATAACCCTACCGTCGAGGATTACTGAGCATTTCATCCCACAAATTATTTCTCCAGATGGGAGACAGCTTTCGGATGCCCTCCGTCCTGGCCTCTCGCTCCCTTCTCCTAGAATTTTCAATTTCAATTTGTTCTACGGACATGACAGGGCTGCTGCAGCAAAAGTTCAAGTAAACAACCTTCGACAACAGCAGCAATATTGCTGAGAATTAAACTGAGTCTCGGCGACAGCAGAACACCGCTTGGCGAAAACAGCCATAGTCGCGGTGTGGCCGGCGGGTAGAGGTGAAGGACACAGGTGTGTAACCTGCATGCTGCTGACGCAATCCCCAGATTTGTGTCATTCTTTACCCTTGAGAAAGGTGCTTATCCTGAAGTGTTCCAGCTAGGCATCCAGCTGTGTAATTGTTTGTTAAAAATCTCAGCAACGAAACGGCCCAATCAGAATGAGAGAAATGAAGACACAGTTGGTAAGAGTATTCTCTCTCTCTCTTACCTCTTTTATTCATTTGGTCTCTCCCACGCGCCACAGTCCCATGCATCAGTTGGTTGCCTCTGCCACTGAGAATCTGCCCTGCGAATCTCTCTGGCTGGCATGTTGCAGCTGCTTGTCCGGACCTTGCCAGTTGAGTAAGGCAAGGCACTGGAGCGCGCAAACGACCCACGTCTGGTCGTCCTCCGCATCTTTGCGAGGCTGGTGGAGAGGAAAAGAAGCACAGTGGTGTAAATATCGGCAATGGAGCTCTCTTCATTTTGAGATCCCTCAACTTTAGCGTGCATATCCAGCTTAAAGTAAAAGTGATGTAATTGGAGTGACTTGCCACAGTCAGATCCATTTTGATGTAATTTCCTCAAGGGGTATTACAGAAGTCTATGGTCTGAACTTACAACCATTACTGCCACCTTCATAGTAAAAAAGTTCACACAAATGTCTCCCGGTATGTTGTTCTCATACATGCAAATGAATTAACATGTCTGCCTCCATACCACCTGTGGTTCACACTAGCTAATCTGTCCGAAGCTAAGCAGGTTTGGGCCTGTCCAGTACTTGAATGGGCCTCCAACTGGGTTGCTGAAGGAAGAGGTGTGGGCGTGGCCAACAGGGGAAGCCCATTCGGTGCTCTGTGTGGATCCCAATGTCACGGTACTGTAAAAAATGGCGCTGTCCTTCAGATGGGACGTAAAACCAAGGTCCTGACCCTCTGTGGTTATAAAAGAGCTCTGGGTGTCTTTTACAGAGTCCTGGCCAAGATTAGCCCATCACCACCTCAGCTACTGTGTGGTGAGCATACTGGTGCAGAACAGCTGCTGTCACATCATCCAGGTGGGGGCTACACAGTGGTGGTGGTTGAAGTGGCTCCCCACTGGTTCTGTAAAGCGCTCATATAGACAGAAGTCACATCTGCATAGATAGTCATAGCAGGGTGGAATCTGAGAGGGCACCTTCAGCACAGGAGTTCAGTCACTATCCATTATTGCCGACCCTTTGCATTCTGCCAGCAGGGATCTTGACAGCACTGTGACACCAAGCCCAGGCCGGCGACAATGTTTTTACTGCCTGAAAAGGCCGCTTCAAACAGCTTACCTGACGTGACAGATAGCCCCCCCCTCCCTCCGTGCAATAATACTCCTTTCATTATTCCATTGTGATTGGCCAAGATGAATCGCATTGGATGACCCAAAAGCCCCACCGCAAATCACATGGAAATGAAAAATAGCATGTTGGTAACATTTTCTCATCAGATGTTGCAGTGGAGTGTTCCCCACCTCTAGCTGTTTGCCGGGATAGAGAAAGTAATTACTATTGTTTTTTTATCAATGCCCTGCCGACTTATGCTTCCTCATCAACGTCGAGGGCAAGGGAAGGTGAGAACCTGGCACACTTCACACTGTGAGCTTTTTATTTTTGGGGTGTTTGCAAGGGAGATTGAGCCATTGTTTTTCAGGTGTCATATTCCGCTGCGGCGATCAGTAATTCTGGCAAGATGGTCCATCTGGCTTTTGAGACGGGGATCGGCGGTATCTGAGACTTGAACTGCTCACAAGCGTCTGTGGCACGGTGCCAGGGCCTGTTTTCTGTCAGGCGAAAGACAGGAAGCGGGTACCTCTCTCCTCAAGGTCCCAGCTCTCCTCTGCGCACATGTATGTTTATGTTTCTTTCAGTTGAAATCGAAATATTTACAAAGGGCCCTGGATTGACACGTATATTGCCGTCTCGTTCCTGGCGTACTGCTGCTCAATCCGATGTGCAGAGTCAGGAAACCCACTTCCTTACACCCGGGATAGAGTGTCACACTGCAAGGCCGTATTCCACGTCACCGTCATTAGGAGGAAAATCCCTTTTGTGTGAGGAAAAGCCATCTCTAATCATATGCAAACTATCCTGTGCTTTCAAAATACACAGAATGGCTGTGCTGGAATAATTTAGGATTAGGAGTCTTCTGCGGGGCCCAGAAACAGGATTCCCCCTGGGGGAAAGGTACAGAGACTCGGGTCTTTAACCGTTACCTGCTGCTGGGGGCAGGGGGGGGGATGTGTGAGAGAGAGAGAGGAAAGAAACAGGCACACGGTATGAGGGATTAGGCCCGGTTTTTGCAGGTCCCTTTTGTTCATTCCTGAACCTATAGCTGCTGGCCAAGCAATGAGGTGACTTAGTCCAGGACCTGTCAGCATCTCTCCCCCTAAGCACACTGCATGCTGGGCCGAATGCAGAGCGAAAGGGTTTAAAGAAGCTGGAGCCGTTACAGAAAGGCAGGTGAAAAGGAAACGCTGCTCCCACACTGCTGACAGCAGGACCAGCTGGACCACATTGAGAAGCTGGTCACATTTCACCCAGTGCATTAGCTACACATGCAAAACTTCAAGTGGAAGTAATGTTGGGCAAACAGAGCCATCTAATCCACAGGAGCTGGCGGCACTGCAGAGACACGCGGGGCTCTGGCCGGCCGGAGGTACGCGGCGGGCGACAGCGGGCGGCTCCTATAAATCGGATAAGTAACCTTGTGACCGATTCACTGGCCGCCATGGTGCAGGGCCATGAGAGAAGGCAGATTAATTACCTGAGTGAATGTCACAGGAAGGTCACACAGAGCCTGGGGGGAGGTTTAAAGCGTGGTGTCCCAGCCTGTAAATTAGCTGTCCTCAGGAAGAGCCGTCCTCAGCCAAATGGGGCGGCCCTTTCACCTTGCGGGCAACCAAAGGGCTCCGCGTCTAACTTGAACAGCGGTTTGGGAAGACAGACCGTATTAAAGACAGAGGATCCAGGCTGATCACGTGGCCAGATGCGGATCACAAACGGCTCATTTCCATGCCAGAGCACCGGCTTCTCTACATGACCCACGCTTTGGCTTTGGCTCTGCATTTTCATAGCATCTCAAAGTTGTACCAAACTCTAGTGCAGATGGGCTGGAGCAGATGCCTGTTAATATAATTGGGGTTTATTGTTTCACTAAACCAGCTACTCGTTGATTTCAGGTCCTTCCTTGATTGTCAGGAATGTTCTGCAGGACTGTAACCAGCTAACCTGGTGGAAAGAGCTCAGCACAAAGATCTGTGGCTTACAACTTGGCTTGGAGCAAAATAATCTGGAACAGCAGCAGCATCGGCTTTAAATCCCAAATCCTGCCTGAGCCTGATCCCTTCCTGAACATTTATCATAGCCAGAAGTGCCTTTCTGCAAACATTTAAAACCAAACAGGTACCATTATCAGTAAATATATGCTCAAAAATCATCTGCATGATCAAAAATATGTGCATTTTCTTTGCAATATTATTTTAAAGGCTGTGCTGATTTATAGGTTTCCTTCTGTGTGCATGAGGTTACAGGCATATAGGAACCGTGTGCACAGAAGCTGACTGCCAATCAGTTAGCACACTTATGTATTAATGTTGGGGTTAGGGAAGGTAAGCCGATCAGTTTATAAGGGCAGGAGGTGACTGGAGTATGTTTGTATGCACATTGTGTGTGTGTGGGGGGGGGGGGGGCAGATATAAGGGTCTAAACAGTGGCAGAAAGACACACTGTGAGTGTCAGACTTACACTAGGAAATAGGGAGATTATATTCCATCGATGGGAACAAGGCAGGGATGTCTGGGAGGCTAAAGTGAGAGTGCCAGACCAAATCAGGGTAGAGACACGGTACCTGGGGCATGGTAAGGGCATGGACACCCCGGCAGACTCAGGGGGCCCAGCAGCTAATGGGGGCCCTTGGATACATAAAATAATATTATATAAAGCAAGGGGGGGTGACATTTTGTCAGGGGGGGCAGAATATCCTTGCATGTGACATAGGGATGGAAGAATGGAGTGGGGACTTTATTTGGAAATGGAGAAGGGTTTCAGAGAAGAGGTGGGCAGAACACCTCAGCGTCAGCACAAGGTAAATATACAAGAGAAGAAAACAGGCATGTGAAGGTCCACAGGGGCATGTGGGGTGGCATTGTGGGTTTAGGAAGGGCTGCCTGTTTGTGGGCAAGGCCAGCTACCCAGATAAAATAATCCCCAGACAAAATTGGTGCACCAAAGATAGGGACTGTGGGCCTTCACTGTGCTGACAGGGTCTGGGC
>JAODKL010000118.1:19296681-19306933 GCA_026780765.1 Petrocephalus schoutedeni
GGGGTTGCTTCTCACCCAAGGGAGTGGGCTCATGCACAATTTTGCCTGAGAACACAGCCATAAATAAAGAATGGTATCAAACCATCCTCCGAGACCAACTTCTCCCAAACATCCAGGAACAGCTTGGTGAAGAACAATGCTGATTTCACTTTTATTCCTAATTTGTGTGTCACGTCATTTCATTTACTTTTTTGGTGAGGGTATGATTGACTTGGACCAGAATTTGAAGCTGAAGTTGACAGAGATGTGTGCCTGAAATCCAGCATCACCGAGATTTTTCACGTCTAAGCCCCTGCAATCCCCTCAATCTAATTACACTCAATTGCATGCTGTGTGGGGGTGGTTGGGGGCTTTTGTGCATGGGTCGCCAAGTGTCAAGTGCTAATTTTCACCTGCAAAATACATTCTATGCCACAAATAGCATCATTTAATGATGAAATCCAATAATTCCTTGCTGCATTCTGCATACACAGAAAGATAAACTCCAGTTACGTTTCGTCCACGAAAGCATAAAGACTTCTTTGCATTTTATGAACTAAACAAATTAATTTTGTGTACAAAATGCATTTCGTGAATGAAAGATAATCATTTTGCATCCATCATGAACAGCTTCTGGTAGCTGTTGGACTTTATGGTGGAAAGCTGCTAGAAAGGGCTATGTCGATGTAGCCCTGTACTCTTCTGTGTGCTTGGTAAGACTGAATGGTTCAGGGCGTCATACCAGTTGTGTAAGTGGACAAGATTCATTGCTTCTTTTCACCTTAGAGAAAAGAACCTGCTATGGTTTGGTTGATGATGACATCGATCTGGGGAGAAAAACATAAATGAAAGACAGTAGAAATATCACTTTTTAGCTAAACGGAAACCAGTTTAGCAAACAGGAAAATACTAATTGTTAGCGTAAGGGAAGGAAGGTCTCTAAGATCTGCACATATTGCATATGAGGATGTGTGCATGTGTATGACAGTCTCAGTGGTTCACATTTTGAAAAAAATCTACAGTTTGGTACAATGTAATAATGGTATACTGTAAAGGTACATATTTAAAATTCATATACTTCCTTAAGATTTGTGTTCCTGCCAAGATTTTCTGATTCTTTTGATCCATTAATTTGAACTCATTTTTAGAAGATTTTAATTCTGTCCCTGCATGGAAACATTGCAGCCTCATTAAAATGCATGGCTTTGTTTTCCTATTTGATTTCCAGGAAGGAATAAGGGGGTGATACACATTAATCCGTGCACGGTTCAAGCAGGACTCTTATCAGCGATGGCTTTAATTAAGAATGCCCTTATATGTGTTTCCTGATCTGTAGGAATTATTTAATTACTGGGAAATGTCTCAGAGAAATGTCTTGGAGATGTGTTTGAAAGGTGGAACTGGGCCTCAGTGAAGGAAAGCAGGCTGGCTTAAGCAATGCTGGAAATATTCAGCTTGTAGCTAGAAGATCTTGCCATGATGGAACCTGGTTACGATCACTCTGCTAGAGGAAAGCAGAAACCAAAAAAAGCTTTGTCACGTGACCTCAGGAAGACCCAGATGGAAAAATTCAACTTCACTTCAACCCTATATACTTTCTAAAAGCTGTCTACAGGCAGTAGGCTTATGGATGAAAGTCACACATGCAGCATGAGGTCTTACACGGAACTTTATTTTTTAGTGCATTACTCCCACACTCGACCCCGGAACCAGATCACCAGGGGAAAACAATCGATCCAGAACCATATAGGCAATCATGTATAATAAAACTCAGAAATCATTTTCCTGGTCTTACACTCGGATTACAGTGTTGTGCAATCCTAGGAACTGCTTCGGGATATAGTGAAATATTAAGTTTCATGTTCGTGGGGAATTATTTTGTTGATAAAATGCTTTGCTACATCCCAGGTCCACTCATCATGGAATCATTACTATGGAGTAGCGGCAACAGTGACAAACAGATACAGACGCTCCTCAATTAGCGACCGGGTTCCGTTCCTATGACTAGGTCATTAAGCAAATGGGTCAATAAGCGCGGAGCTGCCCCTTACCAATATTTTAAGCATACGGTACTGATAGTGGTTAAGTGAGGAGTAACTGTAACGATAAAATGATACAATAATTTATGCAATGCTGACAATCTTTGTGTGTTTAATTGGCTATATTCCTACACACTGACACCCATCACCCATCATGCCCCTTGAAACCTAGTATTTGCCAGTTCTTGTACTTCTCTCAAATACGTCACGACTCTAAATCACCTTGAGGGACCATGAAAGCTTCGGTCTGTCTGAAGAGCTGGTGCTGCCTGTGCTGAGATGCAGTTCTCCAAAGGGTCTCAGAGGCACACTGTCCTCTCCGTGCTACAGCAATCAGTGCAGAGTAATGTGTCCAGGCACTTGGGAAGAAGGGAAAAGGTGCACTGTATTACCTGCGGTGCAAGCCTGCCTATAGGGAGGGAAACTTAATATAACAGTTGCTTCCCTTTTTATTGCATTGTGCATAATAATGCTATGACCAGTTTTATATGCAGGAATATTTTTTTTTGCAGTTAGGGATTATGTTATTATGTCTCAGTGCTATAGACACAATAACTCCAAAAAATGTATATTTTTGATGTATGAAGAGAAACACTCATATGCAGGGAAACATTACCAGCTACCTCTACTGTACTGGTCACAAGTAATCAGAGGAGTCAGCTGTTGCAGCTACTGTTTGCTTGATCATTGATCTGTTGTAGCAGATTGACATTGTGTGCTGAACACTCACATTTATATGGGTAACAAGCCTTCTTCTATAGATGCAGGACTTGAACCCCGCAGGTCCATGGTTCAAACTGTTTTTGGTATTTTACCAGCTGCTCTGCCAGTAGGTCCAGAGCTTGGAACCTGAGCATTAACCCCTAACCTGAAATGCAGAACCTGGGCATCCTAGTTTAACCCTGAACTGGGTCCTAAACTGAGTCATCTGAGTCATCGGAGCCCAGAGACTGGATCCTCTGACCTGGGCCTTGAAGATGACCCCCTGACGGTGCCTTGTACCGTGACAAGCTGCTATACTCACCTCACGTTATCCCACCTCCCACATCGGAGCCACAAGTCCATCAACTACTGTACAGGAAATGACGCTTCTGTGTCTATCTGATCACCTTGGAAACATATGCTGGCAAACGCACAACTCTCAGCCTTTAAAACAGTCACTACGACTTGCCTTTACACTTTGTATACTGTAGCAGAGATGGTTCCCACGAAAACGATTCCCTCCTCTGTATTGCCCCAGATTCCTTGTTTCCGTTTGCCAAGGGATGTGACATTTGCGAAGTGCTGAGTAAAAACGGCTGGCGACTGAGCGGGAACTGCGGGGTGATTGGGGCGGAGGTTAGCACTCCGTGATTTTACCCTCCAGTCCGTGTGCGCGGTTTGTTTGTCTGGGCGTCTCTCTGCTCTTCAGAGATAATATGATTTCTGAGCCAGGGATGCCTGTTTAATGTCATTCTGCCATCTCTCTGAGCAAATCCCACACTGGCTCGCTGCGGTTGAATATCATCACTTTGCTGACATTTCCTTCCTTTAACATACTCTAAAATAAACTTAATTTGTGTTTTTTACAAACAGACGAAACCTTTGACTAGGCAAATGACTGAGAAAACCTCCTTGATGTCATATATCCATCCATCCATCCATCCATCTTACCTAGTACAGAACTGTATCGAGCCTGGAGCCTATTCCAGGAGCACAACAGGGGGACACTGTCATCGGGAGCAGATTGACGATGAGAGACCCTGTAAACTCCACAAAGAAATCTGACCAATCAGACGTAACGACACGTGACAGACGCGGCAGAATATGCGATCGCTGCTGAACTCTTTGCCTTCAGAGCAGCAGCTCCTGCTGCTCGTCTGACCTTGGATGAGATCGCATGCTACTGCCGTCCCATTTTGCTGACACTCACACACATTTGCATGCGCTGGAGTATTTTTGTCAATTTTGCTCAAGGTTCAGGAAATGAAAAGCCTCTTCCTTCAAATCCATGCCCCGCTGGGCCGCCTTTGTGGCCAGGCGGGCCTGATGACCATTTTGATTCTGCCCTGGCTGTGGCAGATACCTCCTTCTACAATACAATAAATCTGAAAAAAAAATAAAGCTGGTGTGTTATTTTGAGCAACATCGCTGAGGAAATCTGACATGAGAATTTTTAAATCTGTTTTATTCATTTTTTTTTTATTTACAGTAAATCAGGTATGTCTGGCATTAGCATTATAAAATGGAAATGCCCTTTAAAATCTCCCCAAGCTTCCCTGGGATGATTGCTAGTGCTTGAGGAGCCTTCAGCACATGTAACCATCTCTGCATAGCGACCTGCTGCCTGGGTAAAGGTTACATAGAAACTGTGGCACAAACCTTAACTGTCATGTTTGAAGGATTAAAAAAAAAAGAGGCGAGGAAGCGAACACATGGATAAGGTATATTTAAAGGCAAAGTGCACAAATAGACAGATGCAAGGACAGGCAAACACACACACATGCAGAGATTCACTCAAAAAAAGCACGCATGTCCAGGTATACCCAGGGACACACACAAAGGCATGCACATATACACACGCACAATAATCTCGACATTGCAGTGCAAGCCGTCAGAAAATGTACATTTCTCAGCCCAGCCTGCATTTAAGGAAAGTGAAGATGCTAGAATTTTTCTCTGTATTTATAGATTTGCAAAAATACCATTTTGTCAGCTGTTGCGCTGTGATCAGTGTGCAGGCCTAAACAAAACCTTCCAGGTGGGCTTAGAATACAAACTAAAGGTGCCTCTCCTGTACTACTGTGGAAAATGGTAACACCTTGTAACATATTACAAAATGAGGATAGTTCTAAAGATTCCATTCTGAAATATAGTCCTCATATCACAGCATAAGTGTAACGTGTATATGGACACCAGACGGACACAGATAGACCTGTTTAGCGTAGTTTATCACCAATCAGTTGTGTTTTGGGGACGTTCCAGCTCATTCAGTCCTAATTTTCAAGGTTCGCGTGCTGTTTGCGACAGGCCTCAGAAAAGTCCCTGACTGAAGGTCATCCCCACCTATGCAGCGATGGGGGGGGGGGGGGGGGGGGCGGCGGGGGGCAGCTGGAGGCAGTGCCGAGTTCTTCCACTGGCGCGTCCAAGCCAGGGAAGGCAGCAGAGCTCTGGAGTTGCCTGGCCAGATGTGGCAGATCTGTTGCATGCTGGAACAGTTGTCCTCTCCATACATTAACATAAATTATACACATTACATATTCCTCACTATCACTCAGGATGTGTGGAGACCATGGCCATAACATCTCTTAAAAATGTTGATGTGTTGTGAGGGTCCACTGTTACTGTCCAAAGACTAGGACAGGCAGGAGTCCATAAATTGCATAGTTTGTGTTTGTGCGCTACGGTGAACGTGCATCTGTTCCAGATTGTGTCCCTGCTTTCGCCTATCACTGCCAGGGATGGGCTCCCCCCAGCCCGAGCCCTGATAAGTGTCTGGAAGATGGAGAGATTTTATGGCCTGATTATACTGAGAGTATAGGTAGATTCAGTGCCTCGAGGTTGTTGTTTGTAGCTTGTAGCAAGAAACGAATAAAAATCAAGTACCCCCTCTCTGTTTTTGCCTAAATAAATGTATGTTTATTTAAGCATCTACGAAAAGCATTTCTGATTTACGTGAATAACATCCTCAGGATTCACAAATACATTTGGAAGGAGATTCCTGCACAAGTTCATAAGGTAAAGCTAAAATAACAGATGAGGTAAGAGCAGGGTCCTTCCTCAGCAAAGTTGAGAAACAGCTGAATAGTGCAGCATTTCAGGAGCTTTTCCAGGCTTTAAAGCATCACACATCAATGCATGGCGAATGAGGGCTGGCCCAGCTCTAGCAGACAAAGCCTCTTTATCAGTATGCACACTTGACTATTCCTGTGTTCTCACAAACCCGTTTGACGTCATCTTCCATTGCTGAAGTATAGCTGCGATACTGCGAACGGGAGTATGGAGGACGGTGAAAATCCCCGAATGTCATTCTTGTCCAGCCTCAGATAAAAAGGACGCATCAGTTGCATCCCTCGCCAACGAGAACAGTCCCATGATTCATTCTGTTCTAAGTTCGTTCTTGGGAAGCAAGTCAGCAAGAGCACTCATTCCAAGGACATAAGTATATCCTTTGTGTTTTTGTGTATTGATAAACACCACCAAAGACTTGCTTAGAGCCTTCAGTGAATGACAGGTACGTGTTGTGAATGGCACCATCCCCTGGTGATCTTAGGTCAGACCTCGGATTCATCTCTGTATTACGAGGATCTGATCTCCCATATCTGAAACCGAGGCTGGATTCTGCTGGCCTGCAGGCCCTTGCCAAGTGCATTTGTGACAGGCACCTCTGTGGGCATCTATCCCACGCATGACTCCTGTATAAGTGCGTAGGAATACAGGAATAAAGGAATAGAGGAATAGGTCCAAAACAACAAACAACCACAAGCCTGAAACAATCACAGTCCACAGGTTGAATCTTCTAGAAAGAAGCACAAAAATTATTATTAGCATGTACCGGTCTTGTAATATCTGATGCCATTGAAGGTACCGAACATGAACTTTACTACCCAAGTACAACAAACATGGAATGATTGCCAGGCATAAGAACGCGAGGCCCAGGTGAGAGACCTCGCTGAGAGGCCCTACATAGAGCACATTCATCTCGTGTGGGGTCACACACATGCTCCATGCCGTCTATTTATAACGGGACCCACATAGCTCAGAACGATGGATGCACCATTTTTTCCACATTTACATGCATTTATTGCGGTTGGGTTAGAGTACGAATGAACAGCGTCAGCAGTCCAGGGAGAGTGGTGTTTAAAAAGGGGTCTGCATTTCGGACAAAGGCAGCGGTGTGGTGAGACCACAGTGAATTCCAGGGATTTGGGTTGCAGTCCAGGTCTGGGTCTCCTAGTCGACCCCAGACTCATCTAAAAGGGGGCAGACAGAGAAAACAGGGTTACGGATGGAGCACGAGGACAGTGGGGGGGGGGGGGGGGGGGGGGGGGGGTCACCGACCCAGGCAGCACTCCTCTCCTTCCGAAGAGCACATCCTTTATGCTGGACCTCCTCGTTCTGCTAATCTCTCCCAGTCACTGTTTCCCAGCCATGGCTGACTAGTGCCTGAGCACGGATCCGGCTGTCAGCCACCTGGGTGCCACAGCTGCAGCAGGGCCACCTGTCAAGGGGCCGGAGCGACAGTGGGGCGGGAGAAGCAGGGATGATCCCTCCGGAACAGGAAAGCCCGGGAATATCTCCCCATCACATGATGGTTGACTCAAGATACAAGATATCTCTATCGTCACTGTACATGCACAATATAAAATGACATTTGGATACTCCTCAATAAAAAAAACTATTTAAACTAAAAGACAAATTTAAGGGGAAAAAAAAATAAAATAAAATAAATAGCATATAGTAATGTACAAATGCAAGTATGCAGTGTTAAAGTACGAGAGGAATACCACGCCTGAATTATTGCACATTACATAAATTATTGCACCAGAGAAAGGTGGCGGCGTAGCATTATTGCAGGATAATGATCAAAATGAACAACATTGTGCGGTGTGGATTACATAGAACACAATTGTGGCACTGAGATGAATGTGATAGCAATCTACTGATGAAAAACACGTCAAGGGAAAAACATTTCACTAAATGACCACATGGGGCAATTTCTTGAATCCTTCTTAACTCTTCAGATCATTTTTGCTATTATAATAGTACTGCAATCCTTGATGCATACAAACCCTAATCAATCCTTATACAGAGACTCAAATGTCTTCTGTTGTACAATGTAGCCATTAAACATGTATGTATTCCGGTCAAAATATATTTTGTGCTAATTGTTAATACAGATGTAATAGTTTTGACCTAAATCTAGATTTACAGAATCTAAGTGGTGCTTAAAGTACATTGAACGTTTATTCAAAGTTTATTGATCAGCAATTTGATGTTTAGGAAAGTTAGTACTGTATTTGTATTTGTATACTGTATTTCACCACCAGCTTACTTAATTAATTAAATTTGTTAAAGCATCAATTAGGTGTTGTTTAGCCAGTTGTGGTATGGTAGAGGTTGAGTAAAAAAATGTATTGGATGGTTGATAGACATACTGGGTGACTTTAGAAGAGGTTTAGAAGAGCTGTCAGACATCATAGTTTTACACCAACATGAAGATCATTTAAACATCACTTTCTTTGACAGACTAAGACTTTTGCATAGTACTGTACATATATATACTTGAGCAAGACACTTAACCCTAATTGCTCCAGGGACTGGCTGACCCTATTTTCACCTCTATACAAGTTCCAAGAGGTGGCCTCTTGGGATGCTTTTCCAGCTGTCCTAAAGGAGGTCCCACATACATCCTGAGCACTCATTGGCCGCTTTTCTTTGACTGTCTGGTCAAACTCGAAACCAGGTCTTCGGTGTTTCGGTCGGGTGACCAAGTCATGTGATGTGACACTATCACTCTACCATGTAGAGTAACTTTTGACAGGTACTGTATATAATGAATCACTGTCCTTATTTAAGTCTGGAAACAGAGTAGAGTCAGGATTAGTATCTCCATTACTAGGAATATAAAGCTAGCCACTGTACCACCAGGACATGAAATGAAACTCAAGAGATAGAATTAAAGTGACTTATTCATTGCTGTTGTGTTACAGTAATGCATTACAGTTTTCATGGAAGATTATCACTGAGGACACATGGATAAGCAGCTGTCTTTTTCCTTTAAAATTTGGGTAATTAAAAATCGGTCGATCGCTTATCAGTCAATCGAATATTCCAGTCAAGCAGGGTGAATGGTGTGAGGAGGGGACTCCAGTGGGCCAAAACTGTGCAGAATCGTAAAAGAGGAAGCTTCAGTGTTTAGATACTCATTGTTTATGACAATTAGTATTGCATGTATCAATGCAGAATTAAATAAGAATTTTTGTAAAATTCATGAATGTTGTGGAGATCTTCTGCGTCTATCCCTCGCAATTGTGAAGGGGCTGCAGTATTTTCCTAACGTAGACACACAGCTTTTCTATCCATGTAAAGACAGAGGCTGAAATATGACTTTGATGTGGCAAAAGCTCCATCAGTAGTCAAAAACACAGCGCTAGCAGCCATACATGCCTACATGCATCTTATGTTACTGCTGATACAGTGCAGCCATAATGACGGATATGTGTTTGTTCCTGAGGAGCCACGCACGCCGTGATGGGTCAGTGGTGTCCTTCACATGGGGCCAGTGACAGCCAGCGTTCCATTTTCATGGAGATGGTGTAAAGTAGCTCTCTGACTCAGCCAAGCTGGGCATGGGTGGGGTGGGCTGCGCGTCAGGATTGATGGCTTCCCTGCGACTGTGTCCCTCTCTGCTGTTTAGTAACCTTTCACAGAGCTGCTCCCACCTTCTCGGGCCCGTCTTTTGGGCGCCGAGCCGACTGCACGCAAACAGCACAGCTAATGACATAAACTCTGATAACATAACTATAAACATAAATGACAACATAAAACAGCTTCCCTGAAGCCCTTTTCATGCCAGATGTTTACTGATGCAGCGTCTGAAATTCAGCACTGTATATCAGCTCTGACGACAGTTTTAACAGAAGCAATAATTTAGACTAAACCGACATTTGGAGACTGTTGTCTCCTGGCAACAGTCAGGATTATAAATGGGGAAAGGAGTAGATTGCGGACTCAGATCAGGCGCCACGTGCCTTAGCTGACAGAATGCAATTTTACTCCCTTTCAAATGCTTCATAAGCTCTCACATCTATTGGTCAGGGTCAAGCTGAAAAGGTAGCTAAATGTACCAAAGTCTAATAAGATCCTGATAAACAATCCATTTTTATCTGAAACACAGTATATTTGGTGAGAAAGTCAGACTTGCACCTAAACCAGTGGTGGCTGAATATGCGTTCGCTAAATAGATGAGTTGGTATGAAATTACCCAGACTATACAACCCATTAAAATGTTAGTAACCGGGCTTCACTTAAAGTAAGCTGCGTTATTCAGGGCGACCCATAGAAATTTTTCTCAGTATTAATCACTAATCCTTCAAATGCCACAATGAAATAAACAATACCAAACAAAGCTAATCAGCTTTAGCAAATTTGGGGTGCTTATGTATTTGAGAGGGCGGCACGGTGGTGCAGTGGGTAGCACTGTCGCCTCACACCTCTGGGACCAGGGTTCGAATCCAGCCCAGTTCCATGTG
>JAODKL010000118.1:19323692-19339847 GCA_026780765.1 Petrocephalus schoutedeni
GGGGGGGGGGGGGGGGGGGGGGGGGGGCAGGGCGGGTTTTGCTAACTTTGGAAAAAGACACAACTTGTCAGGTAACAGAGTGGGAGGGAGATATCTCCCATGACCCAGTTAGGTACTCCACCTAAAAATAGTCCTTTTGTCTTCCACCAGTCAGGGTGCATCCATGGCTGCTTCAAAAGTAGGTTGTGGATCAAAAGCTGAGATTCCTGGCATAGATGTTAGCATCTATATCACTGTGGCAAAACCAAGCTGTGCATCTCTGTTTATTTTCAATACATACCCAGTGCCATTGCACCAGAGTCAAATGAGGAAGCAAATAACAGGACAAAGTGTTTGCTGTTTAAAGTTTGGTTTATTTGAATGTGAAGCACATGAGGCAGTAACAAGCTATAGTTTTATGGCAAGTAGCAGAAGTTTTGACATTCCATCTCGGTAAGCACTCTATCTATATCTATCTATCTATCTATCTATCTATCTATCTATCTATCTATCCATCCATCCATCCATCTATCCATCTATCCATCTATCCATCTATCTAATCTATCTAATGTTTATCAGAACCATTTAAGAAGTTCCTTAACCAAAGATACAAAGATATAATTATTATTGGTTACTGCTATTGCTACCAATATGAAATATCTGTAGTGACACCCTGTGGTGCCACACTTATCTGAAGAAGACCAATGTCAGTTGTATGCAAAAGTGTGGTATTTACTGTAGGTACTGCAATGATTTAACATGTGAAGAGGTGGGAAAACCAGTATCCCAGTGTGGCAGTGTGGGGCCAGTATCCACCCATCTTCTGTAACCGCTTGTCCTATTCAGGGTTACACAGGGCTTGGAGCCATTCGAGGCAAGGTACAGTAGGGAACAACCCTGGGTGGGGTACCAACCTATCGCAGGGCAAAAAAAACACATGCTTTACATAAGGCTATCAATACATTTTTCAGATTCAATTATGTATGACAATGCATGATTTTTTTTATATGTTCACTTCATATAAATAAATGGCTACATTCATACCAAAAAACATATTTGACATGCAAGGCATTCAAGAGAAAAGCCTATAGGAAAAACATAAAACTTGTACATGAACTTTACATTTTAATATACATGATACAGTAACATATGGCTTTAGTAGGAAATATATTTATTGCTTGTTGTTTTTTAATAAAAACAGAATGTTATTGCTTTTATATCATTCTAATGAAACACATGTATGATCTTCCCACATTGAGATGGTTTAATTAAACATGAGAAAATTGATGCTATGTTCTCAGAACACAAAGTTAATACTCATTCTAGTTGTATGGAACCACTGTCCACGATTCAATACAGTTCATTTAAAGAATTATGCATATGAACACTGACAAAACATTCACTTAATATGCATTATGCATCAATGTAAAACTGATGATTCACAAAACCTTAATTTAACAGGTATTGCACATGAATAAATGGCATATATGACTAATGACATATACATTTAATATGGATTGTACATGAATGTAGGACTTATATGTTTGATGGTGCTTTCAGTTGATATTCAGTTCACAGCAATAAAGGACATATGTCAAATATGTCCAATGACACATTAACTTATGGATTGCATTTTTATTTTGTGTCATATAAAGAGCTTACATGTAGACACTCAAACCCAGGTCCCAGAGATATGACACATCACACCACTGTGCCACCCAGCCAGCATTCAATGGAACTCACACAGGCTTTCCAGACAGTGTGGTATGGAGAGGCCAAAAAGCTGCAGATTTAATTCTTTGTAGGCATCCTCTGTGGTACCTTTAAGTAAGGCATTTAACAAATGGTGTGACAACAAGAAGTGAGCTGTGTGAATATAATCTTGGAGTTTTATGATAAATGTATTGACACTGGCTTAATGCCAGGCTTCCTTGCAGCTTTACTGATGTGTAAACTCCTCTGTCATCAGTGTAAGTGATCAAAGATGTCAGGTGTCTCTGGTACCTTATTCACGCGTCGCCACTTCAGCCACATTAGTTTTAATTCTGCTGTCATTTTCCTCATGGCTTCACCATGAGGGGCACTGCGCTAAATAAGGCGTGACGGCCTCAATCTCACCGTCAGTCTGCCACACAGTGCTTCCCCATCCATTCCATCCCAGTTCTCCCACCAATCCCAGAGCTACCGACCACCCAATCCCACTCACACTTTAACGAACCGTTAAGCATGAGTAACATTCTACCACAAAACTTCCAAAACAAGATTTGATTTCAGACCCGATGCATGAAATGTAGCTTAAATGTAGGATGCTGACATCAGGAAAAAATGAGGCTATTGTCACCTTTCCTATACAGTTTTGAAAAGGGGATCAAAATCTCTTAGGCTGGATGCCCCCAGGCCTCACAATGGGAGTAAAGGTGTCTCATGTGGAGGCTGGTGAGATGGGCTCTGCTTACAGTAGTTTGCTGTGACAGAAGATTACAGGCACAGAGAAAGACACCATGCCATTTGAATGCAAAAAGCAAACACAAGCTTTCAGCAGCTAGAAATCCTATGTGGGCTTTCTGTGTTCATCGCCTTAGATCAGGTATGTTTACATATGTGGGATGGGGCCAATTGCAGAGCAAGATATGACAGCGAATCTATGGTTTATGTAAAATTCCCAGAGGGGGCATTAGGATGCCGAGCAGAAGAGTTGCTCTCTACTGAAGCTAGTTAAAAGGATGGTAAACCTTGCGTCTGAAGACACCTGCCTTGTTATGTGAGTGTACATGTGAAAGAAGCAGGAGAATATGTTTGTCTTCATGGGCATTTCTGCAAGTGCGTGTCGCCGGTGTGTTCCCTACCTGACTAATGGGTTCAGGAGAGTGTGGGTGTTTTCGAGTCTTCCTTCCACGAGGGCCTGGACTTGAGAGAGGCTGCATACGCCTTGAGCACATGGGCGAGCGTGTGTGACCGGGAGTGCAGAGAGTAAATTTAATCTCATGTGATTGGCCTGACAGCTGCACAGCGAAGCCCACACTGGGCAGTGTGTCCGGGGTATGCTAAAAGGTGACAGCCTTTGCTGTTTAGCTCTCGAGAAGGTGGCAGCACACCTACCACGCTCCTCAGTCAGGCCCGGACTGCGGAACGGCAATGAGGAGGATGAAAGCTCTACTATCCTCAGCAGGAGCTGCTGGAGCAGTGCAGAAATAAAACAATCAAATAAAAAAAATATAAATGATGCGGAATGCTTGAAAATAGTGTTACTCATATCGGTCTAGGACATTTAAGAGCTTTGAGAAAACACATTGATCTATAGAAAACATATATTGATACACTGCTTATAAACATATTGGTTAATTTAAAGAGTAACAATAATGGCATCATCATCTTGATCCTACATTATTTCAAGGGGTCATTAGCAAGTGTGTAGGCCAAGCCACAGTGGTGTTTTTACAAAACAAGTCCACTCCATGCCTTTGATTGTGGTGCTCTGAAATACATCACATGATGCGTATGGGCCAGTGACAGTCAAGCACATCTGAAAGGCTTGTTAGGCAGAAAACCTTTGCCCACATGAAGTGCTGACACCACACTGCTGCTCCTGCGAGGATGGCCTCGCTGACTGCTCAGTTAATTAAATGGCGCTGTGTTTTCTTATTTAAATGCCACAGAAAAGGTGATTCGTGACCCAATCAGCACTGTAGGGCAGGAGCAAACCTTCTACCAGAAGATGTTCTCTGAAACATCATCATATATTCCCTACATGTAAAGTACATTGAGCTTAAACTGGGTTCAGCATTAAATATTGATCTCCGCAGCGATGTTTTCCTCGCTGCAGATAATCAACGATCCATAATACATCACAAACAGACAAAGGGATGCACTAATCACATTCTCAGCACCAACACAGCATGGCAAACTGTGACGTACTCGCTTGTGTGTGTGTGTGTGGGGGGGGGGGGGTTTGATTCACCGCAGCAAAGCTTTGCTGCCAGGTCTTCAATTCCTTCTTCTGCTCTCCAATCCCTCAGTGGCCAGCAGCTATCCTCCAGGAACAACTGATGTGGAGAAGCGAAAATCCACGGCTACGGAGCCGCAGGACCTGGCCGCAGCAAATGGCGCTAAGATGTATCCATGATGGTGAAATGAAGAATTTGGCAAGTGTTCGTAAGAAGCACTGAGACTCAGTGGGCCTCCTGGCAAAAAAAAAAAAAACACTGAACGTCAAAGTAATGAATTCTTTGAAGTGGGCAAACAACGGATGCTCAGATACATCCAGGGGAATAATGACTCACAAAGCTGTGGAGCCTAACTTACTCTGTTTGCACCATTATATGGTCTTTCTCTTTTCACTTCAGACACTGGAGATCTCAGCTTGTGCAATGGAGGGCTGGCAGCACGCCTATTAGAGCAATACGTGCACGACAAATCAGTTGTGCGTCCAAGTTCCAGTCCACATAAAGAAGTGATTAAAAAACCAAAAACTCAGCCCAGCTCCTATAGCCTTCATCTATCAGACCCTGTTTACACTTGGTTTTAAGATCTTGGGCAATCGGATCACAAGTGGACAGCCCAGACACATTCTGCCGTGTCGTTACTGGCTATGTTACTTCCAGACACTAGAAAAAACTTGACACTGTTCCACTCCTTTCGAACTAGTGTGGCTGCACTCAGGTTCTCATCCCTGAGGTGGTTTGTCGTGCGGTGGTGTGCGACACTGTATCAGCACATGCCCCCTTACCAACCTATATTACTCCCAGAAGAAGGTCAGATGGCCCTGTGCTCAGTTACTGTGACCTCCCTCTCGGGGATGCACCAGGATGCATTTGCGTTTGCACTGCAAACGATATGTAGTCAAATGCATCCCAGACCACCTCGGCATGTGGTTTGGGTGATCACAATGCATCATGGTGGTCATTTACACTTGTATTTAGTGCTGTCCACTTGCGACCCAGTAGCCCAAGATGCATTTTAAAACCACGTGTGAGCAGGGCCTCAGAGAATCCTACCAGCTGGCTCTGCTTATCAGCATGGCCATGCCAATCAAAACAGCCTGGCATCATTCACTGAAGCACAGATTATTCAACCACAGCTTCATTTTTTGCTTCCTGCCAGCTTACAGAACCCACTGAAAATGAAACTCTAAATAATATTTGGTAATGCTTTACATCAAAAGTACCTTCATAATGCCTTTATAATGCATTCAGAGAACATTCATAAGCAGCGTATAAGTATGCCTACAACTAATATACTTTAATGGCTATAGTACATTAGTAACAAACATATTATGATGATAACAAACATTTGAATCAGATACTGTTTGTTGTATATTAAAGCTGTTAAGGTAGATGTTAGGGTATACTTATAAGCTCGTTATGAATGCATTATGAAGGTGCACTGAATATTCCATGAATGCACAATGAAGGTACAGTTAATGTAAAGCATTACCTAATATTTCCTATTAATTTCATTTTCAGAAATGCTAACCTTGAACATTATTGGTCCATGCCACCATTGGGGGGGCCAGTACATGGATTCCAAGTGTGAGAGTTTCCAAAGAGCAGCAGGAGACGTGTCTCCATTTAATGCCAATGAAACTGTAGCAACTGAAACAAATGTGCAAACACATGCTTCATCTGAGCTACATCTCTCAGGGGGTCAAACCCCTCAATAGAACAAAGCTTGGCATCCTTCACCGGCACGCATGGGAATTCCAAGGGCCTTAAAATCTCATTCATTATGCTGGTAATGAAATCGTCAGTACGCCACCTTCTTCCCGCAAGAGCCTCAGATTGATTGTCCCCCACGTCCTTTAATTTATTGCCTTTCCTAACCAGTGAGCGGCTCAGCAGGAATGAATTGTTCTCACATTGATTTCTCCGCATGCCACCAACAAGTACAAAGAAATCAATATCTGCCGTTGTCATTATGTACAACAAACATTACATAAAAGTGGCACATGTTTAAAGCTTGCGGTTCTAAAGCCGTCCGGCTTTATAGGCAGCAGCCGCTTCATAATTCAAGACAGATGACGTTACGTGGTGGAAAAACAGACCCCTTGTTGTGGAGCCATGTTTTGATGTTTTTCCGTCTGGTAGGGGTGAAGGAGTAGTTGAATAATAAAGGTGTGTCATGTCCCTCAAGTGCTGCTGAAAAGGGCCAAGATGAAACGGGGCATCAGAGGCAGAACTGGGAACTGGTGGAGCCAGTGCTGGGGGACCAACTAACACAGAAAGTGATTCAGTTTTATTTTCTAAGCTCACAACTGCCAAGGAAATTGAACGTTTTGAAGAGCAGCTCCAGGTGCAGATGATTCCTCCGTAATTTGACGCATTCAGCTGACACGCCATCCATAAAATCCACAACAGAGCATTATTAATATCTATTAATAGTAATCCTAAATTAATGCGACTGTTTACTGGGAGAACTGCAGCTGCGTGTTGCATGAATGGGATCCCGGGACACTGGTCCAAGCCAAAAAGGCGATCGATGCTCCCAGAACCCTAAACAGCTCCAACCAAATGTCTGACCACACAAGGGAGAAAACGAGTGACTCTCATTCACAATAAGAGCTGAGCAAGCGAAATCACTTTCATGAAACTACACTTTCCCAGCACGTCCCGATAGTGCGTGGGCAAGCCACTTAATAACCAGCAATTTCACTCAACGTCAAATATTTGCTTACACTAGTAAAACTGACCTGAAATCTTTCACAACACAGTAGCCCATCTGGGGGTGGGAGGTGGTGGGGAGGGGCTAACTGTGACTCATATAAAAATAGAACTGTAGCTAGTCCTTAATCAGACGTTCCCGGGCTTTGAATGCCGGGGACCTGAGCAAGAGAGCCTCTCTCCATGCAGCTCTGCTGAGTGCCTGGAGGTCTGTGGCACTCTGTCAGAAGGAATTTACTCCGCTCAGGTAAAGCCGGGAGCCCCATGGGGCTGTGGGGACCGGTGGCTCTGGTCGTGGCACAACATTTTGAGGACAAGGAGCAAAAACCTAGACCATATATCTTGTTTTTTCATGCCTCCCTGCAGGGACTGCGGTCCAGCCCACACTGGGCAGTGTAGAGGGGGAAGCGCTCTGACTCACACCTGGTGGTAGGAGTGATGCTAGAACCAGAAAAAAAAAACTTGGGTGTCACTTTTATCTGGAAGGAAGTCAATCAAGATGGACCACAAACCTGGGGAAAGTCTTCAAAGACAATTCCTGGGCTGTGAAACCCTCTGCTTCGCAGGCCATGACAGGCTCCACATCTATGGGCTACAAACCAAATTATGTATCGCTACCCCTTTTCAATAACACCCTTACAGATCCAAACACAAAGTAAAGAGGCTTTTTCATACATGCGGGTCGATCCGTCCCATTGTTCTGACAATTCTTCCAGACTCGGTATGGATGGGATTCTCGTCGACACAGACAAAGAGCTCACGCCGGCTTGCTGATCGAAACCCAAACATCCTTGATATGGCCTGCAGGGAACCGTCACTGCCTGCAGCGTTTAATGGCCATAATGAAACAGGAATCCGGCAGTGCTGACCTGCTGGGTTCAGCAGACAGCACACAATGGCCGAATACCCAGGCACCGTCCCCTCGTTAAATCTTAATATCAACAAGCAGATCGGGCACCCGACACTCCCAAATATACTCAAGGTCTGGCTGGCACACATTTACGGACACGCTTGGCTGATGGCTTTTGTCCAGAGCCTCTGACACAACTTTCTGCTTCACATTGGTGCCCATTTAAAGAGCTGGTTACGTAACTGCAAGTGGGTCAGTACCTTGCCAAAGGGGAACAACACAAGTTATCACGGGGTTTTTAACCTACAAAGTTCCTGGCTCTGTTTCGATATCCTCACACAGAATGCTTTGTTTGTTTGCTTTTTATTTTTTACCACAGGACAAACAGCTCAGAGGACAGGAAGCTGTCTGGGGGGCTCATCCAATGACCCCCCCACATTCCCCCACTCTCAAAGAGGCCCCCACTTCCACGACACCAGGACCCAGCCAATGTAGAGAGCACCTCGGGTCCCAGCTATATTAATGGCTACCAAAGTCCTGCATTATTACTGCTGTCCATTCATATATTGTTGCATTGATGGAAGAAGCTCCAGTTGTCTATCTCGCCCACATAAAACAGGCAACATAATTGCTCCAGTCCACATCCCTCATCCCCCCCCTCCTCCCAGAACATATCTTCCTTCAATTGCAGCATCTGCTCAAGGCCGACGGAGGCAGGGCAAGTTAAGGAGAGCGGATATAAAGGGAGATACATCTGTATTCCAAACTGCTCCCTCACATTCTCCCATGTTAAAGTTGAACAGATAAGACATAATAGCTGACAGTCTCCGGGCTGCCGAAGCAAATGTCACATGATTCACGGCAACGGACCGTCTACGCATTTCCACGCGGAGCGTTCTGACACCAAGGACTCTGCACTCAGAATGCTGCTGTCCTTATTATTCTGTAACTCGTTTCAGGCAAATCTCAAAGCACTTTAGAAAGAAGCTTTTTCGAGCTTTTTGTGTTGTTCAGAAGCCCCCCTGCCTACTACAGTATTCCTCAGTCATTCTAGTCTAATTAAAGCTAACAGATATTTGTGTTTAAATCCAGAAAATACAGTGCAATGTTTAATATTGGCCTACGTGCATTTCATTTTCCTTTACCTATTTACTTTGAAAACCATTTCACGCGGAGTTACAATCATACAGTCCTGTATTATATCATGTGAGAGCCCACAAACAAAGAGCTTAGAGGTCTATTATACAGCTGGGTACATCTCAAGGGCAAAACTGCAGAGGCATCACTAACTGCCAGTCACAGATGTGGGCAAAATTCTGTCCTGATGATTACATATAGATGAAGCACTGTCAATTACAGACAGGGAAGATGTCCCGGTGATTACAAATACAAATGGAATTCTGATGATTACACACGAACAAACACTAAATCACTGACAGAGATGGAACCTCGTTGATTACGCAGTCAGAGCCATGATGTTTACAGACACAGATGGAATCCTGAGGATTTCACCCGCAGATGGATCACTGTCAGTTACAGACAGAACCTGGGCTTTGTCTCAGAAAAGCCCCTTTAAGATTTCAGCTCAGGCTGCACTAATCTGCATGAGTGGCTTACGCACACAAGCAGTCAAACAGGGGGTGTGGCTGAGGAGCAGGGTTATCATTATGCCTCTGCTACATGGACTTTTTCATCCATGGTGACTTCGAAAGCTCACAGTTTGACAGTTCAATTTCTTTACACAGCTGGGTGGTTTTACTGTGGCATCAAGTACAAGGAGAACGAGCAATGTCCTTCATAGAGCATTAGGCTATAAGAGATGAAGCTCTGGAACCCTGTTGATTACAAACAGACAAGGCCATGATTATTACAGACAGAGACCCTAAGCCTTTTCAGAAGCCTAGCACCTTAACCACTGCGTTCAAACCTAAAAGCATAAGAAACTGGAGAACATGAGCATGCAGTGGCTGTGGGAGTGATGAACACACCATTTGCTAACAATACATGTACACATCATTAGAACAATGTTGTACCAGCTTACCAGCATGTGAGAAAGGGTGTTGTGCTGCTGCTTGCTGAATTACGAATTAACAGTGCAGCAGTAATTCTATGGAGACCCGGGGTGGGTCTGGAGGCGCGGGGTGCAGCTAATGAAACAAGCAGAACAATACAGCTGATCAATGATCGTAGTGTGATATGGGTTTTGGGAAGGAGGGTTTCCTAATGAGTTTCACGCTAATCAATGTTTTACACTTTTCTTTGAAAGGACTTGCTGCTGTAGCTTTGAGTGAGTCACTTAACCTGCCATTAAAGAGGCTCCACCAAGAGGCTTAACCTCCACCAAGAGGCTCCTGAAGACCTACCTCCCATCTCATTGTCACTGTCAGCAAGCCAATGCAGCTTTGATATCCCTCCACCGTGCGTCTCACTCGTGTGCTTCCCTGATGGTGGAATGAGCCGCTGAACTAAATTCCATTATCAGATTTCCTCTCCACTTTCAAGAAACACCAAGGGCATAGATCTGGGTATAGACAGTAGGGACTGGTATGTCCCTACCAATTATTGTAGGAGGACTGTGTGTGTTTAGGGTTCGGGGCTAGTTTGGTCCCTACCAATGTTCAAATCAAAGTTACGCCCTTAGTCAAGACCCATCTGTTCCAAGAACTCCTCTATTAGCCTACACTGCTCCCCGCTCCTTGAATACAATCAACATCACACTTTCTGCTGATTTGAATACTGGTCTTCCTAGGCTCTTGCTTTGTCTGGAAGATGTCGCATAGGTGCTCCAAAGGTGCTTACGATTGTACCTGGGCATTCCCTGGTAGCTCAGCCTATGCATAGTTGACTCCTTGAGAGCCATGTTTGCATCACTAGTGAGTCACCATCGACAGTCATGCACAGTATAAGCAGATGTAGAGAACAAGTGGATGGGGGGATGATGTCATATTCTACATGCAGCTAACTGCTTCAACTCTGTCTCCCTTCCTCCTCAGACAACTGGCCCATTGAGAACAGCAGATTATTCACAGTTGACGGTCTCAGACAGAGGAGATAAACCCCAAATGCCAGCTGACCCCCAACCAGTTCCTTTGAAGAGACGCTGAGCTTAGCACCCGGGAGGGGAGGGGGGGGGGTGATTTAAATAAGTTCGGTATCCTCTTATTTTGTACTTGTATTAATGCAGTTGCCCCAGAACATTTAAAAACAACACTGGCGAGGCTAGAGAGTCATAAGAGTCTACGAGGTGGAAAAAGGACAGAAGACGATAGAGGAGAAGAAACAAAGAAAAGGAAGAAGTGTGGGGGGGGGGCAGTGTAGCTAGGCACGCTAATCTCAAACAGGTCAGGAACAGGTGTGTACGTGTTGTCGCGGCTGAGGCAGGGGGGCTGTGGGCCGCTGTTCTGCTGAGCCCTCAGCCGGCGTGCGTGTCTCTGCAGTGCATGGTGAGGTGGCTGCCCCGGGGAGCAGGGCCACCCGCTTTATAAATCATCCCCCGTCCTCATCCATCATGCTGCTCACCCAGGAGGCTTCCCTGCCAATGCCGAGCCCCTCGTAACAAGATGATTCAGCTCCCGTTTCCCCCGACGTACACAACTTCCCACCGTCTCCGTGGCTAGCTCATTAGTGCCAGGTCGCGGCTCCGAGCCACGTTTCCCGCCCTTAATGAAGACGGCCAGTACGGCGAATCAGCCACTTGTATTCTGCGTCCCTTACCCTGCCCGTGATCTTTCCAGCCATATAGTAGCCACACCATCCCTTCATGCTTGAAGCTTTTAAAAGCGTAAGAGATAGAGATGCCATCCAAGACACTATTAAACCAGAAGACAGAAGGATACCTCTGTCTTACCGTGGCTGAAACAATAAAAACTGAATACTGCAAAATGTTTCCCACAGAGTTGATCGATTAAAGGCGCATTCATGAACGTTCAGTTTCTCAAGAAGCAGCAACACTGTAGCTGTGTGGCGATAAGGGGTCTCTCTCAAGGACCCAGCAGTCACTTGCTTAGCGTTTCAGAGGGAGACAGGCTCCGTCCAAACTCCCAGCCAGCTGCTGCCGGCTGTTTGTAAGATGCCTGGAAGAGAGGATGAACAGGAACAATCTGAAAATCCGACAGTTCCCCGTGGTGGATGCCCCTCAGCAGGATGGGAGAGCTGGGCTTTATTTATAAGGCGAGCAGGTGAGGACAGACACATTCATACACGGGTCTCCAGCACCCAGTTTCACTGTAGTACCCTTTGTTCATCTTTTTGAGCACAAAGTGTGTTTTAAAAGGAAAGAGGAAAAAAAGTGTTGAATTGTGCATATTTTTCAGGCTATACACGGTCTTGCTGGTAGTACTCACACAAACAGATTATTCTCGTTCAAGTTGCATTATGCTACAATGACCCCTGGGGAAGAATTTTAACAGGGAGTTTCTCTAGATCATAATGAAACTAACCTGCTGAAACTGCAGCTGTCAAGGAGGGGGTCGAGACACAATAGCTGCATAAACTTACACGACGCTCCTGGGATAACCAAGGTGATTTCATACTGGACCATCTTACTGAGCACATTCTTAGCTATAATTTGGGCCGTCTTGCTACATCTCCAGCACTACGAGCCTTGCTACATAAAAAAAGCCACATATCAAACTGGACACCCTAAGTTACTTGTTTTACCATATGCTTAAGGTAAAGGAAATCCAAGTACACTGCTAATAACAGCTCCAACAGCTCCACAACTGCAAAAAGGGCCTGAAGGGCCTTGGCAGCATTTTGTTCACCATCTCTTTTCTGCCCCACTATGATTTGATGCCCTCTGGCGCCCTCTTGTGCATCACTGCCAGAATCAGTCAAGTGGCTTCTGACGACACTTTTGCATCTTCATATAAAAATATTGTGATGACCCATTTGTATGTTTCACATTATCGCAGCCTAAATATATCAAACAGAGAGTTGCGTGGCACTGTATGAGATTTGAGCTGGTCTCCTGGCTTGGGCTCTACTAGATAGGTCCCAGCCTCAACAGACACCAGGGGCTTGCAGACACCATGTACTGAAGGCATGACACATTAATGACACCTGCTAAAGTACCACACAGACTTTTAAATGACTGAGTAAAGATGTTCCAAACTTCATCACGCCTGTCACATTTGGAGGTGGAACACAGGGACAAGACAATGCTGCAGGTCAGGCCTGGCAATGGTGATCTGACATCATTTTGACCCAAAGTCATGGATTTGCTTTCAACATTGATAGGGACCAAATGAGCCCCAAACCTTCATCCCCCTTAAACACATACAGTCCAATGATACTGATAGGAACATGTCCTTACAGTCCATACCAAGATTTATGCCCTTACGTTAACCCACTGCAAATGCAAGCACCATAGGAAGGAGATGGCTTCAAATTTCAAATAGAGCATTAAGCAAGGTACCGCTGTTTTTAAAGCACACAAGCAACAACTATGACCATTGCGCATTGTTTAAGTGTGGGGTTTGAAATGGATATCTAGCACCACCTAGTGAAGAAACAGTACATACCATGTAAATCAGAAGCATTTTTCATTGATTGAAATTCTTTAACTAACATTATCATAAGCAATATCAGCATCATAAGCAATTATAAACCAATAGAAAGCACATCCACCTACAATAAAGGGTCAATATATAATTTTAACTTTTCCCTTTGGGGTAAGTAGCAATGCACCTGGTGTGCCAGAAATTCCAAGTCACTAACCTCAGCCACACAGCTGTAGCCGGGCTTTGAAAAGAGTGAAGACCAGGAGTGGGGGTGGCATAAAAAGAGACCTGTTTCCATTTACAATAAACTAATTTTATTGGTGTTTTAATAGTAAGTTACACCAAACGTAATGTTTTGACTTTGGATGATGACTCCCCACTCCTACCCCCAACCATACAAAACATAAATATCCTATTGACAGGTGTGGCCATACCTTTGCCTCTATCTGTGACTTCAAATCAGGATGAAGGTGTGTGTGTGTGTGTGTGTGTGCGTGTGTAGTGTGTACAATGTAGAGTGTAGAGAGTGCTGCTTCAAAATACATAGGTCTATTGAATTAAGCACTCTAATTTGAAGCTATGGTTATTTGTAACCTTAGCTAGCTATAAAAATAAAAGAAAAATTCTGGAGAGTGACATCATTACAAGCTTACATCACCCATCCTTCCATCCATCCATCCTTCCATCTATTATCTGCTGTTTACTCAAGGTCAGGTCACTGGGGCAGCAGTCTAAGCAGCAAAGCACAGATCTCCCTTTCAGCCACCTCCTCCAGCTCCACCAGGAGAATACAATCTCTGCAGCGTGTCCTGGGTCTGCCCTGGGATCTCGTCCCAGTGGGACATGCCCAAAGCAGCTCCCCAGGGAGGCGTCCAGGAGGCAGAGTTTCCAAACCCAATCCTCGGGGAACCCTTGACAGTCCACATTTTTGCTCCCTCCCAGCTCTCAGCCAATCAGGAACACCGAATACCTGGTACAGGTATGCTAGGACCTGAGAGGAAGCAAAAATGTGGCCTGTGTGGGCTTCCCGAGGGCTGGGTTGGGAAACACTCTTCTAGAAAGGTGCCCGAGCCACCTCAACTGGCTGCTTGTGATGCAGAGGAGCAGCAACACTACTTCGAGATCCTCCCGAATGTCTGAGCTCTTTTCCATATCTCTAAGGGTGAATCCCATTTCTTCCCTTGGCCCTACCCCTCTCTTTTGCGCATTCACGTGTAGGGGTAGGGTGTCCCATTTCTCATTTAGACACAGGGGTAGGGGTAAGGGGAAGGGCTAACTACCCCTTCAAACTGAGATTTTTCAGAGGCTCACTCCAAACGGAGGGGTAGGAGGTGACGCGAAAAACAATCAGCACATGGCTGTGGAACAAAAAGAGACATACAGATGTGAATAATTTTTCCGTTAATAAATAATTCAAAATTATGAAAACCAGTGTATTGTCTAGATTGACTGTGTTTTTGAGCCTTGTGGTTGTATTCTTTATTAAAGAAAATCGCTAGCGTGCGGTCGGTCACAATTTGGGCATGCAGTACGAAAGTCAAGCAGCGGCTACTCTGCATAAATGACAAATATACACTCACACACATATGGGGCGCCAAGTGTCAAGTGGTTATTTTCGTCCACAAAATACATTTCGTGCCACAAAAAGCAGCATTTAACGACAAAATTAAATAAACCATTGCTGCATTTTGTACACGGAAAGACAAACACCCTTTATATTATGTCCACAAAAGAATAAGGCCTAACTTCAAAAGCAATGTTTAATTTCGTGCACAGAATTGCTATCAGATCTATGCATTCTCGTGAATGGACGAAAGTCATTTCGTGCACGAAATGCATTTTCGTAAATGGACGAAAAATATTTCGTGCACGAAATGCATTTTCGTGAATGGCAGAGAGTCATTTTTGTGCACGGAATGCATTTTGTCAACCAAATAAATTCATTGTGTGTACAAAAGGTGTGTAATGAATGATCTACAGTAATTTCGTGGACGAAACTGAACTTCTGTGCAAGCACGAAATGCATTTCGTCTTTTTGCTGAGTCACGAAAGGCACATCGGGCGCTGGGGGTGTAGTACCTGCAAATGACCAGAAGGTGGAGCGCCAGGTTTGGGTTTTGCAGACCCGTGTAATTACGTTTAACGTAAATTTAATTTCGTTATACAAATCGAAATAGTCCTGCAGTCATATTTTCACTGTTGTATTTACGCAGTAGTGTCACTATTTTGTGTTAGTTTTTAATATTTTTAGGCCAAGCCAATGAAAAATCTCGGCGTCAATTCCCTCCAAAAGTAGGCTATGTCACCCTGCTACTGTCCGCTAAATAACGCCCTGATAGTTCAGGTCAGACACGCAAGATGGCAAATCTGAACCGGCTAATAGAAGGCGTGACGGATAGTCTGCGCATTCTAGTGGAATCGCTCGCTTCGCAAACGGGAAATGGAGCTGCACCGCGCAGTGTTCAGGGGTCAGATGGCCGGGACAGGACAGCCACCAGTCACATGCCTATGGTAAGGGGGGTTGTGATCACGCTGCTAAGAAGCTATAGTCATTGCTTGACGGTATAACTGCCACAGGTAGGCTGTGAGCTTTATAGAAAGAACGTGTAAATTGCTCTTGGGGTGAGTGCTGTGTCACCAGTATTCAGTTTCTGACGGTAACGTTAGAGTGACATTTAAAAGGTTGTCTAAATTTATTACCCAGTTTAAAATAAAATAAAAAGAGATTTCAATAAAAACAAACTTTTTGGCTGAAAGCTGTGCTATATTTTCGTGGGAGTCAGGAGCCTATGGATGCGAGGCAGAGAACAACCCAGCCTCAGCCTGTGTTAGACTGTGGAGGGAAACCGGAGTAAACACCACAGCAGCGCAGGGAAAGCATACAAACTCCAGAAACATGGTATTGTCATGCCAAATCTCTTCCGCCTGCCCAATTCCTACCCCCTGTGCTCAGCTCCGATGATGCACACTGTACGTGTCAAATTGATACTACAGCCGACATGTTTCATTGCATTAAATTCAATGAAATGCATATCGGTCAAAGCAATGACTAGCTTCTTAGCAGCGTGATCACAACACCCCTTACCATAGGCATGTGACTGGTGGCTGCCCTGTCCTGGCCATCTGACCCCTGAACACTGCGCGGAGCAGCTCCATTTCCCGTTTGCGA
>JAODKL010000118.1:19339947-19364046 GCA_026780765.1 Petrocephalus schoutedeni
CGGGGCAGCTGGGAACAATCAAGAAAACAATCGGGAAACATACTCACGTGGGTAACAAGGGGCGTGGCACAACAGGAGCACATGGACAGATCGTGACAGATGATAGGATGAAAGTATTTAGAATCGGATTCAGAGTCAGAAAAACTTTATTGATCCCCGAGAGAAATTGCTTTGTAGCATGCTGCTGCTAGGCTCGCCCCTGCACAATCCTTTGTTACTTGTAACCAGGGACTGGCATAACTTGCACACAACTATATTAAGTGATATGATATTATGGTAACGACACAAATGCGTACTTATTTTCTGTGCATTTTAGCTGTTATGACAAAAATATCTTGCATTTTAACCTTTATTCCTTGAAAGATGGAACATTAGTCAATGGTGTGACAGATATGATGCAACACCAGTGACATTCTGATTAAAATGGAAGGTTTTTTTTAAATGACTGTCGGATTGTCGGTACGTTGACCATGTGCAATGATTTAAAGTAATTGATATAAAAGATACATGGGATTATTTTCGCAAAATCCTTTGTCAAGCGCACTGCCCTTACAGCACATAATATCAGTGAAATGTACAAGTTATGTGCTGCCTGAAAAATAAACGTATTACATTTATTAAATAAAATGTGCAAATATGGATTCACTTTCTTATTCTTCCTTTAGATGCTTCCTCTTTGATGACCCTTGACCCAAGGAAGTAGTTTAATAGAGCAGGAAGTACACTGCTTAAAATAATCAAAGGAATACTTTGAAAACACATCAGATTAAAAAACATCTTGCTGGATATCTATACTGATATGGACTGGGTAATGTGTTAGGAATGAAAAGATGCCAAGCCGTTTGGTGGAAATAAAAAAATTCTACCTTTTTCGATGAAATCTCATTGCTGCAACTCAAAATTGTACTCAGTAGTTTGTATGGCTCCCACATGCTTGTACACATGCCTGACATCATTGGGGCATGCTCCTAATGAGAAGACGGATGGTGTCCTGGAGGATCTCCTCCCAGATCTGGACCAGGGCATCACTGAGTTCCTGGACAGTCTGGGGTTAATCTGGCGGTATCCATGGACTGAAACATAATGTCCCAGAGGTGTTCTATTTGATTTAGGTCAGGCGAGCGCAGAGGCCAGTCAATGGTATCAATTCCTTCACCAGAAACTGCCTGCATTAGGCCGCATGAAGCCATGCATTGTCATGCACGAGCAGGAACCCAGGACCCACTGCACCAGCGTAGGGTCTGACAATCGATCCAAGGATTTCATCCCGATACCTAATGGCAGTCAAGGTGCCGTCGTCTAGCCTGTACAGGTCTGTGCGTCCCTCCATGGACATGCGTCCCCAGACCATCACTTACTTACCACCAGATCAGTCATGCTTAACGAGCATAACGTTCTCCACGGCTTCTCCAGACCCTTTTATGCCTGCTACAAGTGCTCAGGGTGAACCTGCTCTCATCTGTAAAAAGAATGGGGCGCTAGTGGAGGATCTGTCAATTCTGATATTCTATGGCAAATTTCAATCAAGCTCCACAGTGCCGGGCAGTGCGCACAGGGCCCACTAGAGGATGTCAGGCCCTCAGGCCACCCTCATGAAATCTATTTCTGATTGTTTGGTCAGAGACATTCAAACCAGTGGCCTGCTGGAGGTCATTTTGTAGGGCTCTGGCAGTGTTCATCCTGTTCCTCCTTGCCCAAAAGAGCAGATACCGGTCCTGCTGATGGGTTAAGGACCTTCTACGGCTCTGTCAGCTCTCCTAGAGTAACTGCCCATCTCCTGGAATCTCCTCCATGCCCTTGAGACTGTGCTGGGAGACAAAGCAAACCTTCTGGCAATGGTACATATTTCTGCTCCATCCTGGAGGAGTTGGACTACCTGTGCAACCTCTGTAGGGTCCAGGTATCGCCTCATGCTACCAATAGTGACACTGACTGTAGCCAAATGCAAAAGTAGTGAAAAAACAGTCAGAAAAGATGAGGAGGGAAAATGTCAGTAGCCTCCACCTGTTAAACCATTCCTGTTTTGGGGGTCATTTCATTGTTGCCCCCCTAGTGCACCTGTTGTTAATTTCATTAACACGTAAATGTAATGCAGATAAGTCTTAATAACACTAGTGACAAACATTTTTAATATAAAATAAGTTATATAAATATTTAATGTAGTACAATGTTAACAATTGATCTAGTAAAAGTTGAATTATTTTGTACAATTTCATGAAGTTATACCTTTTAAAAATATTGTCACGATCCACGGGATGAAGGACATGGGAGCAAGTGTTGGGGCAAACAAGACTGGCTTTTATTAGAAACAAACCGAAAACAAAAGGATCACAGGATATTCAAAACAGGGAGAACAAATAACAAGGGAAGGATCAGGCAACAGGGAGGGCATATGCCATGCTTTCAGTGACTGGACTGGGGAGCACAGGACTGGAAGGCATTTATAAAGGTTATAACAAGAGGCAGCTGGGGTGAGTTAGCATGAGGGCAGGAACAAGAGGTAAGACTAATACAGAACAGGTGTAAATCATTAGAGCCACACTGATGAGAAAACAGGAGGGGCAGGAAGGCAGGGTGTGACAACTGTTCTTATTAAAAATGGTTCTTCAAATGTTGAAATTTTGGTTATGCGATGAACTCTTTTTACAGGTATCGAGTAAATATGAACATGATAAAATTTGAAAAATCTGAGTGACCCACGTACTAACAATGGACTGAGGACAGAACACCAATGGAACACCAATACAGCAGGACTTGTTGCACTGTGTTGTGACACGTTACTCCCATGACCATCAGTATAATTATCTGCCATTGAGCCACAGTAGCCCTTCTGTTGGTCTGTACCTCACAGGATCATTTACATCTCACATCAATGAGTTTTGGCTGCCCAACACCCTGTCGACGGTTTGTGGTTTTTCCTTCCTCAGACCACTCTCAGAAAGTACTCACCATGGCTGACCCCCACAAGCCTTGCTGTTTATGAAATGCTCTGACCCAGTCATCTGGCAATAATGATTTGGCCTTTGTCAAAATCACTCAGATCGTTGCCGCTGCTCATTTCTTCTGCATTTAACATGCCAGCTATGAGTATCGAATACTTGCTTGCCATCTAATATTCCACAGACATAGATATGTGCAGTTTTCTTTTTAACCTCTAGGTTATATAATAGATAAATAATAAAAACCAACACTGTGAAACACATATTACTTCGGTTAAGAATGACGATAAATCAGCCGTAGATGGTGGTGTGTCACTCAGTGAGCGAAACCTCTGTGCTTGTGATTGAAACCTCACTGGTCTGAGCCTCGGAAAAATATTCAAATGTCTGTGGACCTTTTGAGCAGGGCCCTTAACCCCTAGTTCCTGGGGTACTGCACACTGGCTGTTTCTGCACTGTGATATGTGTTTATGCCTCATCTGTAGACAATTAGTAGGACAGTTACTTTTACCGGAACAATATGTTAGATTCAAGATGTTTTATTTATATGCACAAAAAGTACATTAGAATGCTTACTCATTCGCCCATACCCAGCAGAGCTTGCAGCATATAAATAATTAATAATAAATAAGTAATAGATATGCAATAATCCAGTAAAAACAAGTTACACATTTGACGTAACATGTCACATGGAGTGTAGGTGCAAGAAACATTGCAGTAGTTCAGGCTTATAATGAGGGCAGTTTGAAGGAAGGAGCTCCTTGTGAATCTGGTAGTCAGCGTTCTGCGTTGTTTAAAAAAAGTCCCCTGAGAAATGTACGTCGGACAACTTTCCAAAGATGACGGGTCCATTCATGCATAACAAAGTGTTCCCAGGACAGTGCTCTACATACAGCCGGATAGAATAGAATACTGTGTGAGATAGCAGGTAATTGCATCTGTGTTAAGCAATGGAATAACAAAAGCAATACTTTGTATGTCCTTCGTGTAAAAAAGAAATGTTAATAACCTGATGCCTTTTGAAATGCTCAATTCTATTAGTTTTTTTTTTAATAATTTTAATTCAAAGTATTCTACAAAAAGGAAAGGCTTAAGGCTGTGTACTAAAATAAATTTATTCTCCAGCTATGTTCAATTCGATACATGGAGATTGTAGATTATTTTTAGTTTTATGTTTCATATTTTTTGTTTATGTTCTGGCACTAAAGCAGTACTATTAACTTGAGCGAGGAATTCTTAGGCATTCTCCTGAGATTTGCAGCATGGAGCAGCATGGCCCTTCTGTCTGCTAGTGCAGGCTTTTCACCATGTAAGGAGTTTTTGTTTCGCTGCACAGAAGGGGTTTGGACACAAGGCCTTGCACTGAAATGCATAAACTCCATCCCACTTTACTGTTATTTCCCACACTAGAATCAGTTTCCTCGGTGCTTGGTTAGATATGCCTGGGGATACAAATTCCATGTCATGTTTTCCGAGGCAACCAGCAATTCAGTAAATAACTTGTTCCCTAATACTTCAGTAATGCGTTAATAGGCGGTAATTTTGTCCATTGATCCAGCTGTCCATTTTCCATGTGTTAAGTGTAGTAAATGTAATGCAGGGTTTGCTATGAGCCTGGAGCTTAATCAACATAATTTAAAATGAAACTGTGTAATTCTCCTACAGATATTACATCCTTTATTACCAATATTCAGAAAGAAATTTTTGTAGTATTCTAGTGCATGACAGTTACCATAGTAATTACATTGTGTGGTAACTAAATGTTTAATTGAAAGTTACTGTTGTTAATATTATAAGCATTTTTATCATCAGATGAAAATGCAGCACTTCATATACAAGTTATATTGAAATGTAATCATCTAGATGAATAATGTAACATATAGTAGCTCTGACAGAGTAGCTGAAAATAGTGTACTGTAGTGTAGTACTGTACTAATACTGTAGCATTACAGTGGACATGTAAATGCTTCTTAGAGTGTGTTTGTTCTTATTCTTGTGTGACTGCACTTCACACATGGCAGACTCTTTCTGGAATTTCTACATGATTATCTGTCAGAGCCTAAAGGTGAAGAATGTCAGCATCACAGTCTATCCCTAGACACAGGGACTGTTCTGTGTACATACATGGCTAGTGACTGAGAGAGGGAAGGAGCGAGAGAAGGAGGGAGAGAGAGAGGGAACGAGAGCGAGCGGGAGAGAGAGAGGAATTCAAGCTGCAATATCGCGGGCGGTGCTGCTGGCAGACAGCCAGCGAATGAAAAATCCTTTTCCCAACACACAGTGCCTCAGTGATTGGATTACCGCACATGACCAGCGTTCAGCTGTGTGACTCACTGCACTCTTTACTTGCTCTATCACCTTCCTCTGTCCAAACACAGCAATCCAGCAGCTCGTGCCTGAGTCCTGTTTCACTGAGAGAGACCATTCTGCTCTTTTGTTTTCAGGATGTCTGAGTCTGATTTACAGAAGGAGAGGCTCCAAGCCCTTGCAGTAAGTTGTGGCTTTCCTCGCTTTTCCATTCGGCTTTTCAGCCTTCTGGGTACTCCAGAGGCTCTGTTTAGTGGCTCATGAGCATGACTCTGATGGATGTAATGGTTGATGTGGACAACATGGCACTCTCGTCTCAGTAGGGGCTTGATGGCTGAAAGGCAGTTCTGTGTAAAAGTACTAACATGTTATGTACTCCTTGTGGCAAAAAAACTATCTTCATGTATTCTAAGAATTTACACAGAGCAAACAGTTATGAACTAAGGAAAGTGGCAATAAAATGAAGTTTGGCACCAGTTAATCATGCGGTATGCACAGTAGCGCGGGGTAGCGAATGGAAAGCTATATCTGCAACATTAGCCTTAGAAAATAACTATAGAAAATTGATATTTAAAATATACATGTATTACACAAGTAAATAGTTCTTTTAATCAATTATAAAGACAGCTATTAAGAAAATGAAACGCTTTGTAGGTATTTTGTAAATTTATTCAATAGTTTATTGTATCTATTCTTGCTACTTGGGCTGGCGTTGGGTGAATTCTGGGCTGCCTAATAACTTTGATCATGAAAACCTTTAAAGAGAAGGTTGTGTACTAATGGAAAGCTTCTTCTAGCTAAGAATAAGCAATTATTAATGTATGGAAAACAGCGTAATCATCCACCATGTTTCTGTGATTTTTCCACAGACCAAAGGTCATTAAAGGTCTAAGTTACGTTGACTAACAGTAAGCTTGAAACTTGAAGTTATTTTATGTAATGTAAAATTGAATAAATGACCTACTTTTCCTTCACTTTTAATTAACTGTGCCCCCAGTAGTTCAGTAGTTTATCTGACTTTTTGCATTAGAAATGTGTTGCATTTATTTTATTTTTCATTTTATATCATTGAAAGTGTAGTTTGCAAACATTGTTTTTTAGGAAATGGTTCCGTAGGCTGTTTTGGAATTCATCAAAACTGTCTCAGTTTTTAGGGATTATTGTCAATTATAGCTATGATGTAAACAAAAGCAAAAAATTACCACTCAGATAACTGCATAATTACATTTATGCCACCATTTTAAACATAAAGTATGAATTAAATATTTCCAAATTAAATACGTATAAATGCACTTTATACTTATAAGCCAGTTACTTATAAGTTAAATGCTTTGTTACTGTCATGGTAACATCATAACATCATCATAAAAGCCCTACATTTAATATATCAAATGTGTTAAGCACATGCAGAATGCACTTATAAAATTCTTTAATCTGTGCCGGCCAATATTAATAACATTACATCACAAGCATTTTATCATTCATGCTACACAATTGCCAATATGAGTGTGCTAGAATATCTTGTTTGTTCCATTACAAATTCATGCTGGCCTTCATTTACATTTCGCAGCCGAGTAAGCACTTCCAAGAACTGTCAACTTTAAAATCTGACAACTATACACTGTTAATCTAATATGTTAATTTAATCTTTGCCAGTGAAACAATTGGAATAAAAGCTCCATGGGTTGCGACTTGTAGAGGGCTGAGTGGCGAGTACCCATGCTCGGTTTTCAGATGCCTGCTTGAAGTAGTCTGAGATATTTACACAGATGTTTTCAATTCCTCAGTCCCCTACTTCTATGCGGCTCCTCCCCTTCTCTTCTCAAGCCCCATATGTCTCGATCTAGGGAGGGAACTTTACTGGTAGCTAATTTTAGCATCAGCTGTCTTGGCTATCTCTACCCGTTTGGGGCGGTGGGTGTACAGAAAAAAGTCTGGTTGGTGAGAGGGAGCTTGCATTTAAATTGATCTAAATATGGAGAGCTTACATCCGTATAATGCGCTGTGTTTGTAATGCGAATACAACCTGATAATGAACAATGGCACATACAGTCTAGATTCTTTACAGTTCTTGTCAGTCTTACTGTGGTGAACTTTAGGTGACTTCTCACAATGGCAGGAGCAGAAAAAATGCACTTTATTATAAAAAAAAAGAGATCTGAACTGGAGGTACCATAACTAGTTTTAAATTTTCCATTGATTTTTTTCCCCCTCCAAAATTACAGGTTTCTGTGTAGTCATGTTAGAAAAATTGGCAAGCAAAGTTGAGGGTTCCAAATCCCCATCATCTAATTCTTAAAGCAGATTTCACCTCCTTACAAAACATGTACTAGACATATAATACCTGTATGGTGATTTGGGATGTTTACAGTCGATTGATTATTGCATAACTGCTGTTGTTTAAGCTGGGAACGCTTGCATTTTGTTCACGGAACAACAAAACTTAAAATGTTACCTTCTTTACATGCTTCATCTTCAACATTTGAATGTGAATTTTGTTTTAACCTGAGTATTTCCCCCAAATCCCCTACGGATATAGTCTTTGTTTGTCTTGCAGACCACTTTAAATTCATATATCTTTGTTGGTTTTACTTCTGCCAGGTAGCAACACCTACATAAGTCCTGTTACCTAAAAGCGTGTCGGTTTTCCCTATGTGCTGATATAGAGAATTCGAGAGAATGAGTCAATATTTCATCAGATGATTTTAGATCACTATGAAAATCTTCAGCTGTAATGTGTCAAAATGTCTGTAAGCTCTCTCCACATTGAACATTGAGCATAACAAAGATATTCTTCATACTTTTCAGAGATCCACATACGTTCTATAATTCCCATGTCAGCTATGCACTAATATACATATGATTATACGTTGTTATTAAAATTAGTCATGGACATTTTAATTTCTCCAACACTATCCCTTTTTCGAGAATGCATTTTCTGTGTACCTGCTAGTTGCTTATACTGTACATGAAGTTAAATTCTAACAGGAATGCATTTAGCTGTGCCATTTTATAAAGATGTCTTTATGTTCAAAACTGAAGATTGGTTCGGACAAACATGAGCAATAACAGCGTCTCTTTCTATATTTGCAGTTAAAACGAAAAAGACAAGCAGAAATTGAAGAGAAACGACGGAAATTAGAGGATTTAATATTACGGCTACAGCACCTCAAGGTAACATTCAGACGACACTTATGAGAATACTTTACCGTCCCACCCCCCGCGAGAAGATTCCCAAATTCCCAAGTCCTAAGAGAAGGCTGAGTTCATGATACTTTTCATTCTTGATTTAATTTAATTTCCACATCATTCTCTGTTCTCTTATACTATGGTCTTGTTGGGTTGTAATTAATTTCACTTTGGCCAAGGGGTATTCTGGCAGACAGAAGAGGAAAACATGGGTGGATGGCACAAGAAATTGTTTGCAACACACCAAAGGGGGGGGGGGTAACTGAACAGTTGCTTGAATATTTCATTTGACAAACTAATAGGAAAACAGAGCTATAATATACGCAGATGATATTCTGTTGTATGTTATGGATTGTATTCATATTTTATGAAGAAGAATGTACGTCAAAGAGGCAATTTAAGACATAAAAAGGAAGACGAATAGCAGGATATGGGATGTTTGCTTTAGCGTTAGTATAAACTGAGTATTTGCCTCATTCTCATCGGAAAGCTCATCTGTAACAGTGATCGCTTGACCCCAGAGCAATCCTTGGCTCTCATCTAAAATAAAGCAAAAGTCGTGCCTTGAATCCGCTATTTAAAATGTGATGCAGGAGGAAACTTCAAGTGTGTTACTGCACCACATTAAAATTTTATTCTGTGCGTTAACGTTTAGTCATCAGAAAAAGCATGCTTTCATTTGCACTGTTCCGCATGCTTCTTTTAGAGTAGATTGGAGACTGACAGATTTCAGATATATAATATAATTTCACTACAACCAAATCACATTTTTTCTTGTACTTCATCACATTTATAAATTAAACATTACATACAGTAACTTAACAATAGTTTCTTGGGAAATCCAAAGCAATAAAGCTTGCCCATGTCCCCCAAGTGAGTAAGGTCAAACATTTCAGAAAGAGCCATGCCAGTACCACGGACACCTTGCGGGCTCTGAGTTGGGTTGTTTTTTTATCTTCTCCCTCAGTCCAAAGCAAAACGAGAACGATGGCTTCTTCAGGGAACATCAGCAGCAACACAAGAGGAAGAGGACGAGCAGCGAAGACAGATAGAAAGGGATGAGGAAGAGGTGAAGGAACTAGAGGAGGCCGTTCACAGGTTAATATACGTGTGTGTGTGTATTTTTTGTTTTCAGTTTTTTTTTTAACACCCCCATTTATTCAAAAATATTCTGGATTCATACTTGCGAGAAAATTGTTTTCAGTCTTAACTACTGGAGCTTGAATCTCAGCTGTAGTGTAATAAATCAAGTGCTTGATGGTCTATTGGGGGTGGGGTATTGTGGCAGAAACGACACAGTGCTTATGCCCGCTACTCATGAGGACACATAATTGTGTGTTACACAAGTGCTAACAGCGGTTGACTTGTTTATATTTATAATTACAGTGTCATTAAAATTTTACATTGCTTTTTACAATAGCTGTGACTACTTGAAAAATAATATACATTTCTTCATGAGAAAGATTTGCTTTGGGATTTGATCTATTCAAGTCTATTCAGGTGGTTTCCGGAGTCCAACAGCCCTGCACCAATTAACTTTTTCTGCACTGTGCATAGATAACTTTATTCTGACCTTCCTGAAATCAACATTCTGAATATGAAAGAAAAAATGCTTTAAGAATACTTATAATGTTAAGTTCAAGTCCTTAAGTCCTCCGAGATGGAAATATCAAAGTCTTGAGTTTATTGTCTTTGTGTCAGGAAGACATCCTGACGTGGCACAACGTCTGAGAGGATATGCCACCTGCTTGTGGTGCGGCATCATCCCAAAGGATATGCTAACTTCTTCTGTAATGTCCTTGCCGTGTATTGAGACAGCCTCGCAGCCCAGCCATTCATCTGACATGCGTGATGCCGTCAAAGTCAGTCTGCACATCCTATATGCACTTTCTCCATGATCAATAGAGTCATAACTAGAGAAAGATGTTAACTTAATGCCTGAAAAGCAAGCATGTTTTGCATAATGTACTTTATTTAAACCAGCAAAGTATTGGTATACCAGTTTCAGCCTTCTGAGTGCTGTAGTGGTGAAACTGAAATGGTAGTAGCAGCAACAGGGAATAGTAATGTGCATTTTGTGGTTGCTATTTCATGACTGGTAGCTATCAAATTATACTAATATTTGAATGCCATCAAAAAGTAAGCTATATTTAGGATAGCTGTCTTACAAAGATAGACAGCTCCCCGTTTAGCCTGCCCACTTTGGCAGCGATAACTGCACTCACTGTGGAGCGTTAAGTAGTGTTATCTTAAATAACGGGTGTCTGTATTCGAAAGAGGCCCAGCTCCTTTCCAAGGCACCGCACTTCCTAAAAAGGCGCAGTGACATCATTTTGGACCATTCACCCAGATTCCTGGGTAGTGAAATCTTTCCCACGGCCTACTTATAAACTAAGTAGTGGTAAACTATTTCTTAATTATAGTCACTGAAAAGGGGGAACAAACTGAAGAAACAGAAGTAAAGCGTACATCATGAATACTATATATTGTTGTATATTGTTCTTGCGATTAGACCTAATACTATATCACCAGATCAACTCACGCATAACGGATCTAGTTGATTAATCAACCCAGATTGCAAAGTTATTTAAACCTGTAAATAAAGAGAAGAAATGATTTGCGATGCTGTGCAGACCTGGCATGAGTGAACGTGGCAGCTCTAACTATATGCAATCATTCGCCCGTAACAGCCCTATAGTCTCGAATAACTAGAACATAAAATATCACGTCTCCAAATTTCTAGCTTTCAGAAAGAGCCCCAAGACAGGGGGAAATGCACTCGATTTAAATTCGAGTTTAGTCTGCTGTTGTATCTTTAAAACGGGGATCTGGATGCTGCACCCTAAAAGCTTCCAGGAAAACGGCAGAGGATAAAATGATGCATGCTTTCCGGGAAGCGTCGCTGGCACTACAGTCACAGATTCTGCCGAACGCCACGCGAATTTGTAAGTGTGTTTTATATGTAATGTATGCCGTTGGTTTTTTTCTCATTAAATGAGCCGTGGGCACTGAAAAAGGGCTTTCCTGGCGAATCAGGGATATATGGAGAATGCGGATGAAATAGAATTACAATGAAAGCACATGAATCTGTTAATAGGCAATATTCCCAACTGTAGACTTTTTTTTTATGCTACAAAGCCGCACCGCAGAATGAATAGTAGTATTTACACGTGCGTTGGATTGTGCAGCTGCGATGGTGAATTGGATTTATCTCCTGGTCTGCTCTATCTGAATGTACAGAGGTAGAATTAAGCCGCATTGACGTGTTTAGCTAGGTTTATTTTAGAAACCCACTTACTTTGCGTTTTTTATGTTGCCTCGTGTTTATTTAAATGAAATTGAATGAAGTTATTCCTAGTTCACATAAAAGAATGTGATTATTGGAAACGGGGGCTGTTTAAATGGCCGTCTAACAGCGATAATGTGCCGGGTGTGGACTAGCTGCTCCTTTCTGTGTAACATTCGCCTTCCTTGTCACAAAAATCCAGTGTTAATACCACATAAGCTAGCTCAGTACTAACCGTGAGCATATTAAAGCACGGGTTTAATTATGGAGGGGAAATCAGAAAAACATGTGTCCTGTGCAGACAAAATATGAAAGACGGAAGGATCCTCCTTTGCAACGCACGTCCGCAAATAAGGCGGAGAAACCGAAAGGAATATTATATAACCTCACGTTATAAGTTAAAATATGCGATAAAAATGATGTTCTCTTGCTATAAAGTATATTGGTATAATGCCACCGATTACTGTAGATTTGAAGAAGTACTTCTGAAAAGGATGCAAAGGGTCTAACTGACCTTTTCATGAAAATGTCGTTGGGACATGAGGAAGGGATTTTCTTCAGCAGTTTTAAAGATAGTCTACTATTCCTAAACTACTAACTGTTTAAAAAATGAATGAATGCTTCAATGTGAAATACTAGCAACGCAGAAATGCACGAAAAACGCTCTAAAACCAATGATAACATTTCCGGCGTCTGTTATCTGTAATACCCTATATGCCCCTTACATTATTACTCACTCCTGTCTGTTATGAGTCAAACAGCTGCAGGAAATTTGACTGTTAAAAGGCGAAAGGTATTTGTATTATTGTCTTAGGATGTAGTTATTTTATTTAGATTTCCACACAAGCAGATATAGAAGAGGGATGGGTTTCCTGACTGTATTCGACAAAGTATTATATTGGAGTGACACAATCATGACCTTTATACATGGCCAAATATGTATATATTAATGGAATAAACTCATGTTGCTTTGGCAACTGGGACCTGTTCCACGAAGCAGGATGTCTTGCTTAGCCGGATAACTTGTCGGATTTAAGGTAGTCTGGGATAAATGGACATTATCTTCGTTCACTTGCATTTAGCCCAGATTACCTTAAATCCGACCAATTATCCAGCTAAGCAAGAAATCCGGTTTCGTGGAACAGGCCCCCCTGCAATGCAAAATTCTCAAGATGGCATAACCTGAAGTACAAATATAACATTAATAATAATAATAATAATGGCAATAGCTGACATTGTCTTCACATGAGCCATGGTTTTCTGGAAAGTAGTATTATTTAACATATCATTATTGATTAGTGCCTGTACCTGTATCTGGTTAAGTGTGTAATTAAGTGTCACCTGGCAAAATGACTGAAAAAAGATCTTGAGGATGTCTGCTTATTTACCTCATCTGTGAGTTTGTGGTTCATGGCCCTTGACTTGATGATTAGGCTCCTGGAGTCTGGAATTTGGTTTGTTTCCTGCTTCTTCTGAGAGTTGTTTTCGGTCTTAAAAGTACAGCATTGATCTCTGGGTGGGCTTTGTAAGTTGGAAGACCTATTTTGACCCCCTGCTTCTTTGTTCTGACTTGGGTGTGGCCTACTCTCTATTGCTTGGCTCACAGCAAATAAGTAGACCACGTGTGGGTCATGTGACACCATGAAACTTAACATGCAGGGTTGCCAACTCTCATGCCTTAATCCCATGCTCACAGAGGAAATCTCACACCAAATCTATAGTATTCCATTATGAACCTAAAATGAGATGAGCATGGGAGACTCGTATCATGTGACTACCCGATTTGGACCGGAAACCCGGTTTGGACTACACACACAAATTACGTCATTCTTGCTTCACGGCAGCTGCTCGATTTTATGATTTGGTTTATTAAAGTATATTTTAAAAGAGTTTGTATTTATTCCTTATTTGATTTATAATGTATTTAACATATTATAAAGAAGTTTACTTTTAAATAATTTGTATTTATCACATCTATTTTTTATTTTGATTTTAACTGTCAGAAGTGACCAGATTTTTGTCAGAGTATTTTATTGACGCCTTAAAGACTGCAAAAGTAGTGGTAGAAAGAAAAGTCTCTGGAAACAAAATAGTCACTTTTCAAATCATAAAATCGAGCAGCCGTAATGCAGTAAGGAGCAGAAATGATGTAATGACGTAATTTCTGTGCATGGGTAGTCCAAATCGGCTTCCCAGTACTAATTGAATATCTCACTCCAGCTAAAGTTTGCAACCCATGACTGCTATGGCTGTCATACGTTACAAGCTTGTTAGAAGCTTTTCCATTAAAAAGAAGTATTGAAAACTGAATACACTGATGCTTCTAAACAGCTTTGTGTGTGTACCGTGTGAGAATCAGGGTGTCCTGGCCCTGAACTTCCAGGCTTAGGCTCTGGACTTGCTGTGACCCAGTGCTGGAGTGCTCGAGGAAAATAGATGGAATGACAATATAGTGCCCCTGCTGGATATGGGCTTCAACCAGTTTTTGAAATATTTGTCTATCAAAAAAAAAATTCCACATGCATAATTTGTGCAGTCTTTAGTCACGTATTACAGTATATATCTTGGACTGTTTTATATTTTTAAGCATCCCTTACTATTTGTTGATGTTTATGTTCAGAGCAGAACCAAGCCAAAGTGGATGGATGGGTGGGTGGGTGGATGGATGGATGGATGGATGGATAGATAGATAGATAGATAGAGTAGATTACACTGTATTAGATTCGATTGATGATTTATTGATTGATTGATGCAGGTTTGCAGTAGCACCACATACAAACACATAAGCAATAAAAAAGACCTTTAGACATGAATGGACAGTAATAATAATAATTGACAGGGACTAAATAATTTGATTACTACTGTGATGTCACCCAACAGCAAAACCAAATCCTGGTAATATCTGCAAGTGGTAGTGATTCTGTATGTTTAAGTTTCCTACCACTAGATGGCAGTATGGAAATGTTTCTACTCACTTCATTTCCAAAGCTCCAGGTTCTTTGTGCAAGTGAAAACCTATATTGAATGTGATGTATATAGGATTTGAAAATACTGAATTTTAACCCAATAGAGAAGAATCTTCCTGGTCTACAATTCACCAGTGTTTTTGATATTATGATATTGTTTTGATATTTTTATAAAAATATGCAACACAAGTTTCTAAATATTTCCCTCTGTAGTTCCAGTGCTTGCTGCATACATTGTGTTTTAAGTATACTAAATGAGTGTTGGGTTCAGCACAGTGGCGGTGGCCCTGTGTGTGTGCAGTTTGCATATTCTCCCCATGTCATCGCAGGCCTCCCTCTGGGTTCTTTAGTCCCCCCCACAGTCCAAAAACATGCTGAGGTTATTTGCAGTTACTGTATTGCTGTAGTTGTGAAAACCAACACAGCAAATCTTTTTTCGGTCCTTTCTACTTCAGTCTTGATTTTATAAAAAATCTGTGAATGCAGTCGAAAAAGTAAAAACGCCAAAAGTTACTTATGGTTAAGGTTAGGGCTGAGTAGGGGTTAAGGATGCCATGATTGTGATTAAGGCTTTTCCCATGGAAATGATTGGATGGTCCTCACTAAGATAGGGATACAAACATGTGTGTGTGTGTGAGAGAGAGAGAGAGAGAGAGACCTGCCATAGGTTGCTGCCTATCTTGCACCTGTAGATTCCAAGAAAGGGTTTGGACCTCTAGGACCCTACGTAGGAAAAGTGGGTATAGAAGATGGATGGGTGGATGGATGGATAAATTAGTGTTATTAGACCCATCTGTCCACAGGGTTGTTAGGGGCCTGGAGCCTAACCCCAGTGTCATATAAGAAAAGGCTGAAGAACACCCTGGACAGGGGGATAGTACATGACAGGGCAGATACAGTACCTGTGCACACTCAGGGGAATTTAAGGATCCCAGCTGCATGTCTTTGGGCCTTGGGGTAAAGCTGGAGTACCCAAAGGAAGATCTCTGGGAAGACATGCAAACTGACCCCCATGCTACCCAGTGATACGCCGTACAACCATATCGTCATTAAATTCTCAATGAAATCACCTAATACTCAATACAATATCATTTTCCAAACTTGGAAGATGGTTTTGTAAAATCTATACAGTGTAAAATCTATACAATCTATACCTCATCTTTTCTTTCAAAAATAAATTTATTTTATGAAACTTTTTAAAACCTCTCAATGCCATTCAATGTTAGCGTTAGTCTTATACATATATAAGATCGATGGGTCGTAATCCTAGTTGTATAGGGAGATTTTATTCAGCCCATTGTTATTTGTGGAATGTTAATAATCAAAACAATGTCGGGAAATGAGTAAAGGAAGAGCCCTTCTAGGTCCCTAGTGATGAGCTTCCTGGTTCGACATAGTTTAGAAATAATGAAAACAGATTTTTGGGCAGCATTTTTGCTGCATGAGAAGTATGGGGGGCTTATTCTTGATGTTATGTAAATGTGTTTTACTCATGGAAGGCACAAAATCAAACTAAATGTTTCCTTTCCGCACTTTACGTGCATTTACGTAAAACAGCTGTGGGATGTGGTATTGCAGTTTGCAGGCTGTATTGGGGATTTTTGTGTCCATGTATTAATGGTACCATTATTTCTCTTGGTTACAACATTTCTGATTTGGGGATTAGATTGCTTTTATGTCATACACATGAGGAACACATATTACTGTTATGTGACAGCTGTGTCGACAATGGTACATCCGCCGTTTAGCCATTACAGTAAAACCACTGACAGGTGAACTGAATAAGGCTTATTATCTCATCACAATGGCACCTGTAAAGGGTGCCATTGTGATGAGATAATCAAAATTATTCACACAATAACCTGTCAAGGTTGCCATTACATATTAGACAAGTGAACAGTCAGTTCTTGCGGTTGACGTGTTGGAAGCAGGTAAAATGGGCAAGTGTAAGGATCTGGGTGACTTTTGACAAGCCTGGTGCAATCCCACGGGAGACTGTAGCAGAAATTGCTGAACAAGTTAATACTGGCTATTATACAAATGTGTCAGAACATACAGTGCATCGCAGCTCCCTGTGTAGCTGCAGAATGGACAGAGTGGCCATGCTGACCCCTGTCCACCACCAAAAGCACCTGCAATGGGCACACGAGTGCCAGGACTGGACCTTGGAGCAATGCACAAGGTGGCCTGGTCTGATGAGTCACATTTTCTGTTACATCACGTGGACGGCCAGATGTATGTCTGTTTTTGTGGACCTACACAACTAGGCAGGTGGTTTTGATGTCATGGCTGATCGGTGTAGGTGGCAGGTGTATGAGCATGATGCCTGTCGTTTTGCAGAGTCGCAGAGTGTTAGGTGACTCAGCTCACTGTGTCAGCAGGGAGGCACTTCAATAAGTCTCTGTTCCCTTTGTATTCAGCTTTAGCTTTCATGGCTGCCTACATCAGCTGGACTCAACAGCACATCAGACCAGATATGGCTTTAATCTGAACGATGTATTTGCACATCAACAGTAACATTCTTGTGTTTCTGTAGACTAGAGAAAGACATTGATCAGTTGAAGAATGAAGAATCTGAGATTTCTGCCAAAGAACTAGTTCTCAGAGAGAGACTCAGAAAAAGTGAGGGGCCCGGTGTGGACTGGCACAACGTGAGTAATCTGATCATTTAAGTGAACTAAGTGAAAATGCTGCAAGTAATTAATCATTTAATCCATCCCCATTTATCATCTGTATATCTGCCAATCACTTACCCAGCACTGTTTGTATGTGTGTGCGTGGGCGGGGGGGGGGGGGGGTTCTGCAGCCTGTCCCAGGCAGCATAAGCCACAAGGTAAGGGAACACCCTGAGCAGGATGGCAGCCCATCACAGGCCACACAAACACACACTCACACATTATGGGCAATTCAGAGACGCCGGTTCAGCTAAATGCATAAAGTGGACTGTGGGAGAGACCTGTGTGACATGTGTGTCCTGCAAAGCCACCCTGTCACCTGACTTTCTGCTTTACAGGACGGTCGTGCAGTTACCCTATGGCAATCTGGGTCATGCATTTGCACTCTTCTTGGAATATTGTTCTGCAGTGATAGGGGTGGCATGGTGGCCACACACCTATGGGATCGGGGTTCAAATCTCTGCCATGGTCTGCCATGTCTGTTTACATGTTTTCCCCGTGTTGTCATGGGATTTCCTCCCACAGTCCAAAAACATGCTAAGGTGAACTACAGTTACCATATTACCTGTAGGTGTGAATGGTGTGTGAGTGTGCCCTGCGATGGGCTGGTGCCCCAGCCAGGGTTGTTCCCTACTTTTCACCTGTAGCTTCCCAGGTTAGGCTCCAGACCCCTTACAACCCTCTAGGACAAGTGGTTAAAGAAAATGAACAGATGGATGGATTGTTATGATGCATGCTTTGGTGAAAATGAGTATTCCTGGATTACTGAACTTTTTTTTTTCTTTATAGAATCCACAAGAACAAGATAGAGGTATGGACATCAGCACAACCTTCTACAGAACATTATATTTAAGATCATGAAGGCGTTTGCCGTTGCAGTGTCTGTGCTCGTAGCTCTTTTACCTATCCAGACAGGTCAGCTTACAGTGTTTTGGGAGTGTAAACAATGAAAGCAAGCTCACTAACATTGCAACAATGTTACAGTTTTGCTTTTGTATAAAAACAAGTTACAGTTATGCTTATACTTGATAATACATTTCTGATAAAGCCTCTGCAAGACCTCCAGCTTAAGCTTAAGTTCTACCTTGGAAATTTCATGCATCTGAGAGGTTTGTTGTAATACAGTGTTAAGTTGCAACCGATACTCTAATCTTCGAAGATGTTTTGCTTCGAATGTATGGAATGATAAAAAAAAAATCAGTGTTTCTACTTAACCTTGTTTTTTGATGCTTGATTTTCCTGTCATTTCTTCTTTATAGTGCCTCTTGATCCTGTCGGTTTATTTATCTCGCAGGTCGATCCCTCTTGTTTCTGGGACAGACTTTTGCTCCGCACGTCGTTGCCCTTAATGTTTGTAGACTCGTGGCTTCTGCCGCGCACTGCTCTCCTGGATCGCTTTCCTCCTGCCTCAGCTAGATTACCGGGCTCCATTAAGAAGCCAATGACTCTGCATTTTGCCCACAATGATCCACCTATTCGGGGTGGATCCCACAAACTGAGGCGCTTATTGTTTTCGCTAATACTCTGTCACCGGTTCTGCTGTGCTAGGCATCGAGTTGCCTGAGGAAAAGCGAGGCAGAGGAATGGCAGGTGTTGCCGTTGCAGTGTATCAGTACAGGATGTCATTTCCTCTCCTGTTCTCTCCCCAACAGTGGCAGAGAATCACATCTCTTCTCAAATTCCGGGCCTCCTGGAATCACCCCCACAAGTACTACCTACTGCTTTAGAGGATAAGAAGCTTTCAAAAAGACCCGGTAGGTGTCAAAGGCTAAGGGGGTTAGGGTCAGGGGTGGTCTGGATATCTTACGATTATTCCAGAGGGTTACTACCGAAGATAAATGTATAATATTGTTAGGTATGCGGTTTAATTTTAGATGCTGAAGTTAAATTTTTAATATTGTTTACTTTTTTAAATATTAGCCTTTATGTGTTTTAGCAAAAGCCTTAATGCAATGCTTTTGATGAATTGTAGTTAAGCTGGACACTTGGAGCATGATAAGGACTATATAGTTGTGAACAGGGGGTGACGTGGGGTGGGGGGGGGGGGGGGGGGGGGGGGGGGGGGGGGGGGGGGGGGGTCTGAGTAAGGACAATTCCAAAGGCCCTTGACTAACAGGGGCCCTAAAAATTGTGGGGGCCCAATATAATATGCTTTCATGGGGTCCAAAATCTAGAATAGATGCACGTTATATAAACAAATACCAGAACGTATGTGGGTGACAATAGCTGACTAAAACGTTTTGGGTTCACACTGAGTATCTTCAAATGTAGTTTTTTTTCCCAAAATGAGAAGAATTCACACAGAAATGTCACGGAAAGAGAGATCCCTAGTGTCAGCTGCAGCTGCCAACGGTTAGGAATCAGGAGTCAGCTTACTTAGGAATAAACATTTATCACAGTCGCAATAACAGAATGAAACTGTTCTCTCTCCCCTCCCACCCCCCCAAAACTAACCAGTTCACGCCATGGAAATATACATAGAAAAAGACAAGAAGACTGGGGACACCGTGATACTCTCAGCCTCGGCTGTGAGTCCCAGAGAAGCCCAGCAGAGGGGTGTTAAGGTTTTTGACGATGGCTGCAAAGCTGTGTATGAAGTGCAGTCAGGGCAGCCTGCTGCTGTGGAGAACGGCGTCCACACATTGACCTCTGCAGAGGTAGATAAAATCATGCAGCTCGTTAACCAGTCTCACGGTCCTGAGGCTGCAAGCAGGCTGATGGTCACTTCTCCTGACCCAGATACTGATGCGAGCAATGGGTGTCTGGGAAAAAAGGAGCAGGGCTTGCACAAAGAAGCCAAGCTGCAGATGATGCCTGGGTCACAAGGCAAGCAGGCAGCCAGTCAGACCAGATACGAATATAAAGACGAAGTGATGGAGATGCCCGAGGCCTCGACAGAGAAGCCTGTCACTATGATATTCATGGGCTACCATAACGTGGAGGATGAGGAGGAGACGAAGAAGCTACTTGGTTTCAATGGAACAATTAAGGCAGAAATCGTGTTGATCGACGAGGATGATGAGAAGTCCCTCCGAGAGAAGACGGTCACCGACCTCTCCACGATGGACGGCAATGCAGCAGACCTGGTTTCCGGTCAGCCTCTGTCGGACACGACGGAACCCTCATCTGAAGGCAAGGATGAGAGTTCGGACAAGGAACTTCCACCTGCAGGTAGTCAAAAGAAAACCCAGTGCCACTGCTGTACTACTATGTGACGTTTTTACCCTTTCACACCTGGAGCACATTTATCAAGGCTTTTCTTATCTAGAATTACCACCCCACTGCTAACAGTATGCACATCAATTCTGTGACCTCTACGCCACACTGTCTTTCAACTGACATTCTCTGCACAAAGATGGCTGGCTGCACTATTTCTGCAACCATAACTGCATGGTAAAGGGTTAGGGAGAGGAGTGAGCTTGGCCTAATCTAAGAAACTGCACCTAAATAAAAATAACAATAAAATATTTGTTTCAACAGGAAAGACTTTTATAAAGTCATATACATAATGAAGCAGAACAAAGAATAATTGATCACGATTAGATGCAAATAAAGAAGACTAAGGTTTGGATATTTAGGATATTAAAGTGTCATAAATAATTTTACGGCATATATTCCAACTCACACGTGCTGTGTTCCATGGTGGTTAACCCTTCCGATTTATAATCATGCATGCATTGCCTTTCACGTTTATATTCACCATTGTCCAGTGGCCTTATCACAGTGTGGACCTCCTGAGCACGGTAGTGAGCTTGGTGATGGTCATTTTCTGATTTTCAAAAGTGAACTTAGAAAACAAAATATTCCAGAAAAAAAAATCTTTTCCACCAAAATGATGTTTTACAATAGAAAGCTTTTAATGTACATAAGATATATAAAGCACAGGATATTCTGTTGTCCATCTGTGCCTTTTTAACAGTGTATTAGTAGAAGATGTTTATTTAAATTTTGTAAGTTGTTCTTCTTTATCAGCAGCATTTTTAATTATAAGGGCATTATATTCATGACAGATTTCTAGTACATACATTTTTTGATAAATCTTCAGTTGCATGTTCAGTATTTAAAAATTTCTAACCTCATTCATGAAGAGGTTTAGGATGTAAGTATAATTTATCTAAAGCTTCTTCACCAGAATGTTGAAAGGTACGATATCCAGACTTATACTTATAAAAGTACAAGTACATAAATGAAATACATGAAAATCCTTCAGACATATAAAACAGTCACTGCCATTTCTCTGTAACTGAAGTGTGGTGCAAGGTTCTGGTTTACATGGTAACTTATCACGGTGCTAATATTGGGGGACCTTGTGCTTTGCTGCTCTTAAAAACAGGTATCACAGGAAAATTCAGTAAATATTATAGCACATTTAATGCAGATTAGATGATATAAATAGGGCCTTACTCCTTTTATAGCATCTCTTCAGTTCTGTTTTCAGAATGAACTTTTTCATAATAACTCCGGTAAAATTTAGTTAGTAAACCTTTTTTTTTTTTTTGATGTGGCATTTATATTTATATAAGCCTATATTAAATATATAACACAAGTAAATCAGCAATATTAGCACACTCAACATAAAAATGTGTCTGATCTTGATGACAAAAGGAAAGAAAGAAAAGACAGAAGTCAGTTAATGAAATAGAGCCACATTAACCCTTTTCCCATGATAATTTCCCCATGTGAAATTTGCCTACCGTTTAATGATGCTCTGGGGTCAGATTGACCCCAAACACGGGATAGGGGTTAAAGAGGCGCATATATAGTGATAAATTACCTAAAGCTTTGTTTTGCACCTTTTCTGATTGGCTTCAGTCAGTCACTCTGCTTAATATTCTCACTCATCTAAACACGAATGCCTGTCCAGCGTGATCAGCTGCGTTTTGCAGAATCAGTGATAAGTATTCAGGACAGAAATCTGCCCTGGCACAGCGCACGTTTCTGTGAAAAACGGGAGAAGCATTTACCAGGATTTACCAGAGTGCGAGCATGGTTACGTACCTTCTGCACTGGTGAGGTCTCCACTGATATTTCTGAAAACTGAACTGAAGGCACTTAAAGCAGGTGGTTCTGCTGACGTCCGTATCTGCTACAAATGAAAAACTCCATATTCAGAACTTTGGTACCAATTTATAAAATACATTACGCCAGAAATATAAATTAGACTTTAGCTGAGACTGTTTGGATAAGAATTCTTCCCTGTTAGATATATAACTCATTCACCTCAGCACTTTAGCCCCGTAACACTTCATAGAGCTGCATGTGTCACATTCTGTTTTATTCAAGACCTCTTGTTTATCCAAAAATTCAAACATGATGTGTTGAAACACAAGTTCTAATATTTGAGTTTAAATGGAGATAAAAGACTAGCTCTGTTGCTGTCACAGTATCCCAGTGTAGATATAGTAATGTGCCGAGGCAGTTGACTTATATTTTTGACACATTATAAACACGCATTTCAAGCACAGAGACAGTTTGGGGAGTACATTTTTGCTTATACCTTGAATGAGACTCTTTCTTAGAAAATGTTGAATTCCCGGGTATGTGAAGTTAATGATGAATACACTGGGTCAGTGACTCTTTGAAGATGAAGTCATTAGCCTGTTGATTTCAGAGGACTGACATTTAAACCTCGGGTTTGCCATAATGTTCAGTTTTTTAGCTATGTTTTTAATCAGTGTTATGGTTGTCAGTTTTACTTGAGGAATTCACCCTAACCCTGCGGGAAAGGCAGGGGTAGGGTATTTGAATGATGCCCTTGAAAATATTGCTGGAATGCCTACCAAGAACATCTATTAGTGATATTTTGGATAATTACTGCAATTATTAGAAAGGCATTTCAGAATAAAAAAGAATAATAATAACTTAGCGTAGTATTAATTACATAAGTAGTCTATATTCCAGTGCCAAAAATAGTCATTTTTATTGCCATCATTTCTCAAATTGGTATTGAGCTTTTAAGAGAGTTTATTTATATATCGCATCATTTCGATGTGCTGAGTTTGAGCATTTTTGCATAACTATAGCCGGCCACCAGATCTGTTGTCTCTGTACTGATAATCACATTATTTTTATACAGTTTTCATTATCACAAACTGGCCATAATGTCGCTTTGGTTTGAGATGTGGGGTTGAAGCTTCAATAGTACTTTTTGTGTGTTATCGAGACATTAAACTCTGCTCTGACTTTAATTGAGATCTGTATTTTTGTAACCTGCAATGTATTTTAATGTTTCCACCCTCTCCTGCTATTATAATCTCCTTGAGTATCTTCTCCTCTCATCACCAGTTGCCATGACATGCTTGTATGTGGCTGCCCTTTTGTATGGTGTAGTCAAATAAACTGCGTTTCTACTGTGCCCACTCTGTGTGTCTGTGCTGTAATTCTTTTCCTAACATCCTCTGCCAGTGCCAGGACACTGTAGCTGCATCCCTGCCACCTTTTCAGTACAACTAACCTCACTTTTCCCTACTTTGTCTGCCTGTCACTTCCAAGACTGCCTCGCTTGCATTGTTCACACCCCAAAGATATCAATCCAAATTTAAACTGCGACACTTTCCACACTTTTGTCACCGAAAAAAAAATATCTGCTTAAAATATACTTTCTTGGTTCTTGGTCCAGGGTTCGAATCCGGCCCAGTTCCATGTGTGTGGAGTTTGCACGTTCTCCCCGTGCCGTTGTGGGGTTTCCTCCGGGTACTCCGGTTTCCCCCCACAGTCCAAAGACATGCTGAGGTTAA
>JAODKL010000118.1:19375834-19386859 GCA_026780765.1 Petrocephalus schoutedeni
GGGGGGGTGTGTGTGAACATGGCTGATGACAGACGTTGGGGGGGTGCCTGGACTTTCTGCTCCCTATGAATGTTAATCAAAAGGCTTTCCAAATATTCTACATTCTTCTGTTCTAGAATATTTTACTATGTGTTGTATAGCTTATTTGAAAAACACCAGCAGAAGCGTTAGAATGTAGAGATACCAAACTACATATGTATTTATTAATAATAAAACCACAGAAAAGTCCGGTTTACTGCATTTAAACTTTTATATATACTAAATGGCAGATTCTGTGCAATAAACATATAGTGTGCCACAGTGTCGATAAACACCTTTAGAGAAGCTATTTCGTAGACAGAATACAAGAATTTTCAAACTTTTATTTAATTGGCAGGCTGCCATTGTAAATACTGGAATATTTCTTAAAAATTAAAATAAGATCTAATTAACTAAATATTCTGTCATCATGAAGTAAGGCATTTGCTTTGTCATGGGAATGTGTAGAGTCTGAATTAATTCTTACAGATTCAAGGACAGAATATTCCACTTGTCCCTTACATTATTAATGTTTTTTGGGACAGCACCCCCTGCTGGTTGGCACCAGTCGTGATAATTACATAAATCCTTGCACCAAACAATATACATAATGGTTTTTTTTTCTTTTAATAGTGGGTATATTGATTTTTCTGGTATTTTCATATATGTACTTCTTCCCTATCTTCCAAATCAAATGCTTTTCCAGAATAACTGAAGCCTAAAGTCTATTGACTCTCATGGTGGATTATTATTTAATCCAGGTTACATTAATTATCTTGACAGAGAAGGAGAAGTCCTTTGACAGTCAGTATCTTCTTCAGTTCTTGCTTGAGGTCAATTAGGCAGTCAGGGTTGTAGCCAAATGGTCAGTGTTGTTGTAGTCAAAGCACTTTATCGCACTAGCATTGAACTGCTATTTTTTATCATGTGTTTTGTGAATTCTGACAAGAATCCCCTTGCTGATTCCCTCCTTCTCCCTGCATAAGAAACGTGTCTCGCCATGCGGCTGCTGTGTGTGCTCTATATGCCACATGGGCCGGGCCGGCAGGAACGGGGGAAATGGTCTTGGCCGCCACAGAGGCCCTTTGTGTTCAATAGGTTCTTAAAAACAAACGAAACACTCTTCCTCTTTAACCAACCCCTCAACATATGACATCATCGTCTGCAGAGATGCAGGGGAAAGAATTCAGCTTTAGCGAGCAGAATAGAAGAGAGGCGTTGTGTGGGGAAAAAAAAAAAAACAACAACAGAGAAGCAGGACTCAGCAATGCTGGATCAATTCAGCTCAGAGATGTTTCGGAAAGCATAAGCAGAGAAGCCCAGTGTTGTGGTAAGAATTATCTGAGAATCTTGCTAACCAAATCCTGTGAAGAATAAGGATTAGGGAATAAGGATTAGGGGTTGTACATTATGCTTTCTGTTTTAAGTCCATGCATAAAAGACTTTCAGATAGGCCTACACATTCGTTACAATTAAGATTCTGCCAGTCTGAACTTTCACTTACTGAATTGTTTTCTTGCGTGTTACAATGTTTATGAAACATTTCTCTTTTCATTAGAAGAGAATAGTTTAAGTAGAATAGTGTGATACATTGAGGCAGTTTTTAAACACAATGTTTTGTAATACAGATGTTTTTGAGTATGTGGCATTTTCTCATTATAATCATTATTTTAATTTGTTAAGCTTTACATTTTGTAGATGCATTTCTTAGTTCTTTTTATAAGGCATGTATGCATGACCTAGGCATTGTTGAGCACATTTTCCGTGGGCGCTGCGTGAGAATGCAGACTGTCGGCCTGTTAGCTAGCAGGACGTACTTTGTAGCGTGCTGTTAAGCTTCGCTGGCAGACACGCTCCAAATGCAGGCTGAAAAACCTGAAGTAGTTAACCTTTTATGGCCTCGTAATTACTTCCAGATGTTGAGGGAAGAGCCGGGCCACACATAGCACATTGCACAATGCTGATCAAAAGAGAGAACTAAGGGACTAAGCAGTTATTCAAGACTGCTATACACATTCTACAACATGCAGAGATAGTGGAGGCACTTTTATGTTAGGTTTTATGTGTTTTTAACCAGTAAAAGAAATCACATTATTCTGGTATGTTTCAGTCAAACGAAATAAGATAAACGTATTATATGTGATATATACCATGATATATACCATGAAACAAAAATATCATGTTAGCATCTGTATATGTAAGTGCATAGCTTGATCTACTTTGCATACATTTGAATCGTGTTTAATGCAGCTGTTTTATAGGAAATAGAGTACTGCTAAGCTAGTGCATGGATGCTTTGTTAATCCATCTCATACAGGTTAATTAGTACATTCCCATATTTGTTAATTTCAGAACATAAGTGTGGCCATTCAATCCTACAGTTTCAATCCAAACTACATTATCTGTCGTGTAAAGGTGGTCGTTAGCTATCCTGTGTTTATGCTGGTCTTTAACCAGTATATTTGGTAATTAAACTGGCAGTCTGTATAAGACCACCAGTTACCTCACCATAAAGCACCAATGTCCTGATTGGAGTTGTTTGACCAAAGATGTAAAACAGGGCCAGTTCTAGCTTTTGGGGACCCCAGGCAAAACTTTACTTGGGAAGCCCCCCTACCAAGAAGACTGATGACCATTTCACTTCCTCCACAAAGCCGGTAATTTGTGGGCCCTGGGCAACTACCTGTCCTGCCTATAGCTCGTGCCGGCCCAGAGGTAATGAATTATATGCACCTACAAATATATTCTTGTGTCTTGTTTGCATTTTTGCCTCCTTCATTACATTCGCTAAGCGTTTTCTTACACCCCGCTATGCCCTGGTATTTTTTGGCCATTCTGTGTCTGCTGTATGGAATAGCATATCGTCATATTTACATGGTAAATATGTCTGAGTCTATGTCACCCAGCCTTATTTATTTCCTTGGAACGCCGTAGAAACCTGCACGAACAAAACCGATATTTTCTGTTTGTATATTGTGTTCAGAATGCAGGAGGTCGAAAAAATCAATAATTCATAAAGAGGCGCTACAATCGAGCCTGTAAATGATGATGTTTGTTTATGCAGAAAGTCTTTTTTTATAACAGTGATTGAAAAATGTAAATAATTTAAATATTTTAATATTAATTTAATACTTCTTGCTTTTGATACCTTCTGCTTCTTTTTTTTTTAGACATCCTCCAAACACCCAGAAGATGCCCGTCAGTTGAAGAGAGAGATTACCTCAAAAAGTGTCTCTTTCCTTGACTCAGTCAACGTGATATTGGGAGGTGGAAGCATTATGGAGGCTCCACCAGAAAGCACAGATGATTACCACCACACAAGCAGCCCTGATACCACGAAGCACAAACAGGAAGCACTGGACTGCGATGCTTTTGGGGAAGCCCTTCACTCTGACAAGGTGCTGGGAGCAAACTGCTGGGATCTTGATACTGCGTCAATGGAGACTTCTCCTGAATTAAAGGCAATCGACATCTCTGACACAGGTCCATCATTTCTACAATATAGCTGTCAAGATGCTGATATGCACCCACCATACAACAGTGAAGTGGTGACAGAAGGAATGAAGCAGGTCCCTTTGACCAATGAAGGTTCAGGAAAGTATAACGGCCACTCAGGGTTAGGAGATAAGGATTACAGAAGACCTCTAGGGGAGCCCACTGTGCCCACAGCAATGAGGAAGGAACCCCGCTTTGAGCTTCGGGCTTTCCAGGAAGACAAGAAACCTTCTAAGCTATTTGAAACGCCGGAAAAAGAGCAAATTCATGTGAAGAAGGTTAGACCCTCTGAAGAGATGGCAGAATTGGAAAGGGAAAGGCTGGAGCTGATCCGAGGCCAGGCAGTCAAGAAGAATCCTGGGATTGCTGCAAAGTGGTGGAATCCGCCCCTAGAAAAAACCTTAGAGGAAGAACTGGATCCAGAACAGCTTGAGTCACATAGGAGGTATGAAGAAAGAAAGCAGAAAAAGCCAGAGACGGCAAACACGCCACCGGTAGCATTGACTGCAGCCCCTGTTGTGCCAGCAGAAGTCAGCAAGGACATTGTCATGGAGCAGATCGATTTCTCTGCCGCACGAAGCCAGTTTCTTCAGATGGAGAATAACAGACCACCTAGAAGTTCAAAAAGAGACGTTACTCCTAAAATCTACTCTGCCAAACCCTTCCGAACTTCAAATGTTACTAACGTAGAAAGGCCAAACAGTGTTTCCGCTGACAGTTACGTTACTCAAGATGTCAGCCAAGTCACCACAATAACATCCCAGAACGACTTCTATACTTTAGGGGAGTCTCCCAGTAACCGGTCGATTGAGAGCATACCAGAAAATGAAATGAAAGACAATAACGAATCATGGATAGATGATGAAGACTTCACACACGTCCGGGCTGTGATGACTTTCGTTAAGGATGAAGAGCCTGATACCTTCACAGACTCTTCCTTTAGACAAGAGGAAGCTGATTCTGGATTAGATGATCTTTCTTTCAAATCTCAGGGCGAAAGCATGAAGAATAACTTCGGAGTGGAAAACATGAGTGACAGTGGTGCCTACAGTGAGACTGTCACCGTCTCTCTGGCAGATCAGTCCTTCTCTTCCATGCCACATATCGTCCAAACGGTTAACACTGGGCCAGACCTGTCAGTTAACAAGCCTTTGACGTCGAAAGCCAATGACACAGATATTCTGTCAGAGGAACAGCTGGAATACCATGCAGGCATTCTAGTCCAGAATGCCATCCAACACGCGATTGCCCAGCAGACTGTGTCACGGGTCCCAGAGGAGCCTCCAGCCTATGAACAAAATACTGACGTCATACTGCAGCCTTTAGAGGAAATCAATAAATGTGAAGTTGGATTGGTACCTCCCCTGGAATGTAGGAGTGCTAACAAGATGAGTGAAATGACCGTACTTACAACGGACATGGACCCCTGCGGTTACAGCGAGCCCCCGGATCGCTCTCCGAAATCCAGCGGACAGCAAGAGTTCAGCTATTTTAGTAAATACTCCCAGGCAGCGGAGCTCAGGAGCACTGCCACTGTATCGAGGAGCCAAGACATGGAGGTCAGCTCGGGACCCTTCCGGCTGCGATCTCACAAGCAGAGGACTCTCTCCATGATCGAGGAAGAAATCCGAGCAACTCAGGAACGAGAGGAGGAGCTAAAGAGGCAGAGGAAGACACAGGGCGACCTGAAGCAGAATCCGAGAAGCCTGCCATCCAGGCCGAGTCCCACAGGAAGAACAGCACCTGGTAAAGCACCACAATGTACTCATTAAAAGTGGCAATCCTTTATTTATCCAACTGATTGTTTTACTTTAGTCCTTTTCCCCATACAGTAATTCACGCTTAATCCACTTATTCACTAAACATATTTGCACATTAATAGATATAAATTGATTTATTTAAATAAAATTAATGAACATTAGCAAATCAAAGGGAAAGGACATAAGGTGGCAAGGCTTACGTCAGACACTCTACAGTGGACAACTTGTTTTTAAAGAAGACATGGATTGGTAATCCATGGATTGGAATGTGACACACATCTCAAGTAGGCACTATATTAGTCCATGATTTGTACTTCAGTAGAAACTGAGATACTACTAAATATTTGTGCCCCCTAAAGTAAAGTGTTACCTTGGATTTTACATTGTCAGTCAGTGGTCCTGCTCAGGACCTGCTTCCTGCCATTCACGACTTTTATTTGGAGTGCAGCTGTAAAGCTTTATCACTGCAGTAATTCTGTGAGAACAACATAAAAGCTGGACTATATGTGTTATCTGGAACAGATTTAATACATTTGTGAAGGTTGCATAAATGTGCTGAGGGGGTGTGCTTCTGAAAAAATACCAGCTAGAAAAGACGTGAGCTGACAGATTTCCTCCATGCAGGCAAGATCGAGAAAATTCGCAGCGCCCCGCCAGTGTCGCCCTCGTCAGAGGGCTCCCCGACACCGTCCATCTCTGATGTCAGCAGTGATGACTCTGGGGGCCCCCAGCGGGCCAAAAATTTCATGCAGACTCTGATGGAAGATTATGAGACTCACAAAGTGAAGCGTCGGGAGAAAGTGGAAGATGCGAGTGTAAGCGTCCATGTGCCGGTGTCTGTCAGGACAGCTGCCCCGTGGGAGGCCAGCAAAGCCTCCTGCTTCCTGTTCTGCCACATTCTCAGCTCTATCATTATGAAACCATCTGTAACTGCTGCCACTTCTCTTAAATCGCTAAATCCCCCGAGATCACTAAAGTATGTCTGTCTGTCTAGACACAATGGATTACCTATATAACTTTTAAAATCATAAGTACAAGAAAATATTTATTCATAAGAATATTCATACTACAATGAGATTCACAAGAAAATAAGCAAAAACTAATAGGAACTAATTTCATTTGTTTTCTATTGCCATCAGGTTACTCTAAGATAAACATTGTTTTAATCTTTTCTTCATTTTAATTTGGCCAGGTTCTAGAGGCTACAAGAGTCACACGTCGAAAAAGCAACATGGCAGTACGATGGGAAGCAGGGATATATGCCAATCAAGGTGAAGTGGAAGAGGAGGAGGATTAGAGCGGCACTGTAGGTGTCAATGCACACCTCCGAAAGGCGACGGCCATCCCCAGTTATTTATTTAAGAAAGACTCCACCTGACCTATTAAAGGCTGATCCTAATTGGCTGGCAAGGCAAGTGCAGGCTAGAAGCTGCAATATCAAAGGGTCATGGGTCATTTCCTTACATTTCAGGTTTGAATTTTTCATTTTCTGCTTATTACCGGTTGTGTTTTCATTTTTGCCGTCTTTTGAAATATGCAGCTTCCATATATAATGGAAATGAAAGTCATGGGTATGGTTTATTTCAGCCTTCATCCATAGCAATTATTTTCTATAGTTTTCTATGTTGTTGTCACTTTTATAAATAGTTATTTCCCTATATAGAAAAAATTAAAGAGGGTCACCAGTGACACTTCTACAGGTTTCCTCAGTATCAGCTGAAATATTTGAAGCATTTAAGGGGCACTCATTTATCGTGATTTCTGGGTGTAACTGTAGTGCTTTCCGGACAGTGTGTTTAATACTCTTACTGCGCATGGGACAGTGTTAAAGCAGGTCTATGTTAATGCAGATCTATGCCGTGGCATATAAATCAGGCCAGTGCAGAGAATCTACAGCACATGGAAGATTAGGGAGGCAGAATCCAGACTGTAATATGACTGAATAAACTGAGAGACCCCAGATGGCAGATGTACATCAAATGAACTTCCCTGCATCACCATGTTGTTGTCTGTGCCTTTCTGTGGTCCTGTTCTTCTGTAATCAAGAAGTAAACAGGTCAGGGAGCATAGCTGCTGTTTGTAACAAATGAATAATTCATAAATTCAGGTGCACAGAAGCACAGCAGAACTAGTGAAATTAGTATATTAGGGTCAACCTATTCATCATATACCTTTTTCATGTTTAAATACATATCAGAGGCTTGAACACTTTTTATTAGCAGCCCTCATAGGAATAGAATGATTTACATAAGACATTAAGGAAAGGTCAGTCTATTGCTGAATCCCCCAAAACAAAACTCGGTAGTTTACAGCTCAGCTACGCCTCCACAACTTTTCTCGGAATGGAAGTAACAGTGATATATGTATAGTTGGGTTAGGGTTTGGGTTAAGGTTAAGGTTAGGATCGGGGTTGGGGTTAGGGTTAAGGTTAGGATCGGGGTTGGGGTTAGGGTTAAGGTTAGGATCGGGGTTGGGGTTAGGGTTAAGGTTAGGATCAGGGTTCAGGTTGGGGTTACACTAAGTTCCATTGCTCATTTTGCATGTTCACCAGCACATCCATTTCTTGATTGTGGGTAGTATTGCAATTATATAATTAATAAGGCAAGCTGCAGCCTCCGAATGATTTTTATTTGATGACAGCTGGGAATATAGCAGCTCAGCATTTATGGTTAGCTAAATGTTTTACTACACTGTAGATGTATATCTGTTAGATGATTATAGAGTAATCATCATGAAATCTGTTGTGCTTTTTAGTAATTTAATTTAATAATTTTGTCCATTTGTGACATCTTCCAGAATTCTGTTTGTTTTTCTTTGTGGCCTGGAAACTGCTATTGACTTAAACTAAAACTTATTGTTTTAGTGTAACTTGGACAGCTACTGGATTGCTGTTTGTCTGTTAATTTTATACTGTTCATATTTTGATTAGCCATTGGATGTGATGTATAAATTCATTTTGGACACCGAGTAATGACCATAAAAACCCAGGCCAGCAAAAACACCCCTAGTAGGAAATATTGAAAGTTGTACAGAAAACAATCATTGCTTTCATATCTTTCTAGTCTTTATATTTACATTTATATAGACACTTTTGTCCAAAGTGACGTACAAGTGAGGCAGATAGCACACTGCAGACATACAAGCTGTCAAGGAGTTGACTAGACGTAAGTGCAGCTAGGCTGAGCTTCTAATGAATGCCCTGGTACAAGTGTAAGAAAAACATTTTTCTTTAGGAAAATTCCGTATATTAATCAGGGATATACCCACCTCCTTCTTCTGCCCTCTTGTTCCTGGCCACGTCTCAGTTATTCATACTGCAAAATATCTGTACTCTGCACTGTGTTCTCAGTATCTTGTGTCATGGTCTGGCTCCTCAAGGCAAGCTGCTTCACAGCTTCTTTGCCAGGTTCTTTGTTAGTCGCTCTGCACATACTAGGTGCACTTACTGCGTTGCTACTTCTGGGTCTCTACTAGCCAAAAATTCCCGCTTAAACATGTGCAATGAAACGCTGAGTGAAATCAGTTTGGTATCATGTATGTAAGCACAAATGTTAATACTTGAAATGTAAATGACCACCTGGGCTTTCGCACCTGAACCGAAAACCCAAAGTACTGCGGCTGTATCTATGGAGAAATTAACAGGCAACCCTTATGTGCATTTTGTGTGTAAACATAGGATAAATATATGTTGCCTGTTATGCAGTGAACAACATACAGAAAAGGGAATAGAAATTAGATTAGCAACTAATGACTCATGCAAATTCCAAAGAAACTGAAAATGATTGTCATTTAATACATATACATGTGTGACCTTTGTTTTATTGATTTTATTTTTTAATTTGAGACATTTCATATATGTACTATATACAGTAGTATATAGTTATCCTTCAACACTGACGGCCTTGAAAATTTTCAAATGGATGTTTTTCCCCAGCATAACAAACTATAATGTCCCTAGATTTGGTAGAACGGAATTTTAAACTTCTGCTGTGAGTATAATTAGTGATGTAATATGTACTTTAATACTGTTTGCATATTACACAGCTAAAATCCTATGTTATTCCTTAAACTTTGATCGTACATTAAGGGTTATATTGAACATATTGCAACTTTTATTTAAAAATAATTAAATCATGCATATTAGAAACATATTGTCCTTATGAAAACATAATTACCGGACATTGTATCATACTACAAGCTCACTGCAACCCTGTGGTACATAAGCAGAATAGAAGATGGATTCAATCTACTATTTCCACATTTCTGTCCCGCTGGCAGTAGTTTGAATGAATGAAACATAAACCACCATTACTAGTCACTATGAAAAGAGTAACTGCCTTGCTTTATCAAGCTTTGACTCCATTGACATATAGCGCATTACTGCTTGCAGATCTGCAGATCTGCTAGAAAACAAGCAGCAGCTGTCATGCTGCAGAAGGACAAGTGTGAAGGTCAGATAAAGGTCAGGGGCTTTGGTCTGTGTGGCCCGGAAAGTCCAGCTTTCAGTCTCTGCCAGTGTTGACGTCCCAGTGGCCCCATGACAGTATAGCGACAATCATCCTAACTGCAGTGCTTTCTCAATTTCTTGCTTATACCAAAATATTTAATCTATCTTAGCTATTCATCACTTTCTTAATACTGCTCATCAGCGCTTGTTGTCCCTGACTTAGAATGGCATTAATTTCTAAATATTTTGTTGTGACCTTTGATGTGAAAATGTTGTATTTAATCAAAGCAATAAGATCCATTTGATGTGCCAGTATTACTCTCACATTGTGTATCTGAGTGTGACGTTTGCAGGGGTGACTCTGGAGGTAATTATTTTTTCTAAAGAGGATGGTCTGTACAATTTCCTGCATATTCATACATAATAAGGCATTTAAATTCATTTATCTGACCTAACAAAAGGTAACTATTAAACATTTAAACAGTGATAGAGAATTGTTTGTTATAGAAGAAAGTATAATTCAATAATTCAATTTAATAGCTGAGAATAGGAAGCCAGTATTTTCATGAATCGATTACTGTTACAGTTTGTATTTGTTAATTAAATAATATGTTAAGTTGCACTATATATTTACATTATAACTATATTTACAAAGTATAGAAATATTTTCTAAACATTCTGAACTTCAATGCCATGAATTTCCTGAATGCAAGTTATGCAATGTTTTGTGTTCCTACTAGGATGAAGGTATCGGAAAATATTATGCATGTTCATTGTATTTAACCAACATTCTATTGCTTTCTATTTTTACAGTAATATTTTGGCACAAAGGAACTGATACAATGTTTTTTTACTTATTAAAAGCCATATTTCTTTCAAAGAGTGAAGACTGTTTTTACAAGATTGTAAACACCACATTAAATGAATAATAATAATAATATATATATACACACACGCACACACAATCACCGGCCACTTTATTAGGCACACCTGCACAACTGCTTGTTGACGCAAATTACGGATCAGCCAATCACATGGTGGAAACTCAATGCATTTAGGTGGTCATGGTCAAGACGAACAGAATGGGGAAGAAAGGTGATTTAAGTGACTTTGAACATGGCATGGTTGTTGGTGCCAGACGGGTTGGTCTGAGTATTGCAGAAACTGCTGATCTTCTGGGATTGTCATGCACAACCATCTCTAGGGTTTACAGGGAATGGTCCGAAAGAGGGAAAACATCCAGTGAGTGGCAGTTCTGTGGGCGAAAATGCCTTGTTGATGCCAGAGGTCAGAGGAGAATGGCCA
>JAODKL010000118.1:19397868-19409252 GCA_026780765.1 Petrocephalus schoutedeni
GGGACCGGGGGGTTGGGGGGGGACCCATGGGACCCATCCAAACCAACCCACACAGCACAGGGTGCAAGGGCAGAGAATGGAGTATGGGATGCCTGCCTCCAGGTCATGCACACAAACATACCTCTTCCAAGCTAGCTGGAGACAAGCAGAGAGTTAATGAAGATTCCTGATTACCTTGGCTGTGAGAAAGACGTTGAAATTTTCATTGAACGACAGGACTGGGTGGTCTGCTACCCTCTTCAGGAATTTGTCGAGTGCTTTCCTCCTCGTTTCTACAAATTCCTCGGAGAATCTGTCCACGACGCCTTTCATCACAAACTTCTCTGGGAGAGGCTGCAAAGGGACAAAGAGGTCAGCTGAAAATCGCGAAACTTCTCCTGGCCAAACCACGCATAAGGAAAGAGGATCAGGGCCAAAGAGTCAGGCAAGCAGATGGCCGCTACCTACGGGAATGAGATGCGTTGGCTGGCTCTCCTCTAGTTTGTTTCGAAGCCAGTCAAAGTCTTGGTATCTGCGCCGTAGTGAGTACTCCGGCAGATCGAACTCTGTCCTGCTAGTCTGAAGGTAGGGACCAGAACTCCACATTACAAACTCTTTCAAATACTTTCTATCAGACTGATGAGGAACAGTATTAGGAAACACCCAAAATCCACATGCTTTCATCGATGTATTTTTGCCCAAAAGTGGAACAAGATTTCGCCGATCCCTTCTCACCGACAGACCGTCTCTGCTTGACAGCTTTCATACTGTATAGGTTTGGCTGGTGTTTTCAGTGTGTATGTAGACGCCATAAAAAGACACAGAAATAGTAGCAGGAAAACCCTGGAGCTTATTCAAGTCAGTTTCACCACCAACAGGTACCACATTAATACTGTATTTGCCACGCTGTCACAGTGCCAACTGGGGGCAGCTTGGAATCAAGTTTAGCAAACTATGCATCAAAATATGGCCATATGGTCTGGATATAACACACCATCTGACGAAGAACAACCATCGACACCAAAACTGAAAACACTGCTAGCGTGATCCAATTTGTTCATGCCAGCTTTAGTGAACAAAAATCACTCCCAAGTAACCAAAGTTCAGCATCCCTCTTCATGATAAAAATGATGGAAAGACTCAAATGAAATATTTCATTTTTGTCATGTTAAGAATTATGTCAGGCCTCTGACCTTGGTGGTGACTCTGTAGGTGATGTACGTCTCCATGGTGGACACGTGTTTCTTGGGGTCGTCGACAGAAACAAACAAGTCGCGGGTTTCGCCATCGAGGTCGTCATCTAGCTGCAGCCGGTTTAAGAGGGAGGAGGATGAACCTGGGCTGGATGTGCCCGCAGGAGTGCCGTTGGGGAGGCTCAGGTCCTGGGAAAAGGCCAAAGGGTCAGTCTGATTCCAAAGCAGCACTATATCCGTCTGACCTGAACAAGAGAAAAATGTTTTCATCATGCAAATCCAAATTATCTAACAGATATAATAAAAACATTGGAGATAAATGTACTGGGAGACTAAAAGGCGAACAGGCAGATGGCTACAAATGTATACGTAAGTATTCATGCCAGTTTAATTGGGCATTCAAAGCAAACTGCTTCTCATTGCCTTCAAAGCTCCTCGCTGTCTGTCTGAGCTCTGCCACACACCCCAGCCTGTAAACTCATCCCATCCAGACCTAAAACTGGCATTTACTATAAGATCTTTACTGTCAGCAGTCTTGGGAATGAACAAGAAGTGATTCTTAAAAACCGAAACGCATAGAACTTGCATCCCATCCCGGGTGAACCTTAGCCTTCTGCCTTATCCTGCCAGGAACAGGGTCCAGGCCCCCTGTGATCCTGACCAAAGTGAGTTATTGGATGGATGGTGGGATGGATGGATAGATGGATGGATGGATGGAGGCCTGTCTCGATAATTACGATAATGACTTATTGAACGATTCATGGATCTCCATAATTTTTCTGACCGCAATATGGGCAAATTGTGCTCACATAGGTGTTTACATAAGAATGAATACCACCAGCATTTTATCCAGTCCTGCTGCCTCTGCTGTTTGTCCTCTGTGTAAGACATCTGTGGTTTTAGATCAGGACAGAGTTTTAGATCATTATTGTTATAGTTGCTATAATAATAATAATAATAATAATAATAATAATAATATATTATTATTATTATTATTAGTAGTAGTAGTAGTAGTAGTAATGTGCATTTCTGATACCCTGTTAACTCACCAACATGAATGGCAGTTTGATAAAATAACGAAAAACATATTTGAGCAATAAATAATTATTTTTATTGTTTTTGTGGAATGCCATGAATCATTTCCATCCTCCTGCTCCAGCATTCGCACCGCACTCTATAGCCGCGGGTCCCGCGGGACTGCAGACCTCTACTCTGGGCAGTGTCCTGCGGGAAAGCAGACCTACTCTGGGCAGCGTCCTGCGGGAAAGCAGACCTACTCTGGGCAGCGTCCTGCGGGAAAGCAGACCTCTGCTCTGGGCAGTGGGTCCCGCAGGAAGGCAGACCTCTGCTGTGGGCAGCGGGTCCCGCGGGAAAGCAGACCTCTGCTCTGGGCAGCGGGTCCCGCGGGAAAGCAGACCTCTGCTCTGGGCAGCGGGTCCCGCGGGAAAGCAGACCTCTGCTCAGGGTAGCGGGTCCCGCGGGAAAGCAGACCTCTGCTCAGGGTAGCGGGTCCCGTGGGAAAGCAGACCTCCGCAGACCTCTGAAGATAATGTGTTACTCAAGGCTAATACGTACGTGTTTTTTCCCCAGCTACTGCATAATTCCAGTCAGAAAGTTTGGTAAATCAAATCTAAATGGATTCGGTTTCAAATCCACATTCTACAGCTCTAACAGTGTGGTAACATTCTGGCTTTAAGCCGAGTGAGAGAGGAGAGCCCATTAATGTGAACGAGCTGGTATGTCAACTTGCTTAAAAACAGTGGCAGCGAAAAGTGGCAAAACAACTAACCAAAAAACTCATCTAAAACATAACCACCCCTTCCAGTTTTCTGAGCCAGGAACAAAAACTGCAATTGGCGAGGGGCCAGTTGTCCATTACGGATGCCTTTGCCTGACAGTGCAAATATAAACGTGAAAGCACGATATGGCGCACACTCACAGATGCTGTAATTTGCTGTATAGCCAAAGAAATGCAGCCACGGCTGAAAGAAAAGCATTTACAAATATGCTGTAAACTTATGATAAACAGTACAAAGAAATCATACCCCATCTCCCAAAACGCCATTCCAGAATTTGTCAACAAAATGAAAGAGGACATTCTCAAGGAGAGAAAAAAACATCTCCTTTTACTCTGCTACAATAGATATGTGGTCAAGCTGAAATATACCCCCATCCCATAAAGGAACTTGACCATGCATTACATCACTGCTGCCTGGACTCTGCAATCAAAGTGTTTATTAATGTTTTATTTATTTAGGATATTTTTGACATTCCAATTACAATATCTGAATATTCTTAGTGATTAAAAGTTCATTGGCTTTTGAAAGGGTGTCCTTGTTTTATTACGCTATTACATTATCATTATATTGGTGGCATACAATGGCCTTAAAATAATATCATTTATCGCAATTATTTCTGGGACAATATATCGTTCAATAAAAAGTACTTATCATGACAGGCCTGGGTGGATGGTTGGAAATTTATTTTATGTCAAATGTTAGTGTACCATATTTTTTTTTAAGTTAATTCAACTGCAAGTTATTCAGAAGACTTGATAAAACATATGAAGTATAGTAAGCGTAGGGGCAGTGGTGGCATAATGGTTGAGGACATGACTGTGTAATCGAAAGGTTGCCGGTTGAGGTACCCTGAGCAAGATACTGCTCCCCGGGAGCTAAATTAGCTGCCCGCTGCTGTGTCACAATGGGTTACATGCAGAGGACACATTTCGTTATTGTCCAGAGACAACAGGTGAATTTTAGAATTTTAAACTTTAAAGTGCAACAACGAAATAGAAGATGATACAAACAGGCACTTTTGTTTCAATAATCTGCTGGGACCACAATCGCAAAATGCAACATGTTACCTCTTGGTCTAAGAATCACTCAACCAATTCAAAATAATGAATATACATCTTCGCATTTATTGCAGTGACGTATATCCATTACATCGCTAGCAATGTCTCTCTCATCTGTTTTAACAATTCAACAAAAAGCAACACTCCGTTAGACCAAAATAAACAACTGATTTCTCACCAGTGAAAAGAGATAAATCAAGTCACCGCGAAATCAGTTACACCGCTAAATTACAGTGAACGCATGAAGGAAACAGCACAATAGGTGTGACTTAAAGTTACTGTGTTTAGCCTTAAATTAATACACATTAACAAGCTGGTACGAATTGAGACATGTCTCGTAAGCTGGGACATTCTGGCACTGGTAAGTGGCTGAAGGAAGTGAGTACTGCTGGAACGTGAAACGCAGGAGACAGCAAACAGCGACATTTTGCGGAAGGAGCTGGCCTGTAGTTATGCACGCATCATCGAAACACATTGGGAAGTAGGGGACTCGGCCGCGTACTGGGCTGATAATGCACGGGTATAGTGATCAGGCGCAGTTAACGCAGGAGCGACACTCGCCGAAGCCATACATCACCGTATCAGCCGCTACGTTCATTTACTGCACTGCAAGCAATCAGGCTGGACGTGTGTCTTACCGGGGCTAAGCACGCTCGATCGGCATGGTAATAGCGGCGTACCTTTTCTCCGAGGCTGCTGGTGGTGTTCCCCACATCTGGGCTGGGTGTCAGGGCAGACTCTTCGGCAGATAGGGGGTGGCTGATGTCCTGGATTGATTTCTGCCCCGAGGACGGCAGCGATTTCGGGGTGCCAGCACTCATCGTGCAAGCGGCTGGCGCGGCTCTGCTACAAACGCACTCTTTCGGTCTGCTTTCCTGCGTGTTTTGCGAAATGTGTTTTTTTTTCCCTCCTTGTTGCGGGGTGTTTGTGTAACGCCGCACCGAAGTCTCGCTGCACAGGCCGGTCATGTGACCCGCAGCGCGCAGCTCCGGAAGCGCGGCGCGCAGGAAGCGGAGCCGAAGGCGTGACAGTCGGGGGGCGGAACTCCCGGGGAACGGCACCGGCCAGCGCGTCTCAGCAGTCATCACCCCCCGGGGTACTGCGCGATTAAATGTCACCCCCTCTGGGAAAGCCAGAAGTGTGGATTGGCCATCACCCGCCCCCAAAGCGAAAACCTACCGTTATCGATCAGCCACAGTCGGTGGCACCCCAGGCTCGTCGTTCCTTGTGTTTGGGTTCCCTGTCTGTGCATCGTCCACTTGCGTGGTCAGCATCAATAAAACGCAGATAATCCCCGAAAGCGCCACTGAAATAGAACGAATAATACTCCAGGTCAACTTACTCATCGCGCTGCATATAAATGCTGAAATGATGTGCTAAATATTTCCCAGATTACTTTTATACAAGCCCTTTCATCACATACTATCTGCATAATATTAATATTTTCTTGCTCTTAATGTTATTCTCTTAAGATACATATTCTCCACTCGTATAGATTCTAGCAGATTGTTTTTTCCACCAGAACATGAAAGGTGGATGAAATAAAGTTAATGTAAATTCTTGTGAGACAGTCTATCTCATGTGCAGACAGTGACAATAGCTAACGTGGTAAGCCTTACATTTTGGAGTTTGCTAACTAAACCTGTTCCTACAGTGCTGTCTGTCTCACATTGCAATTCATTTCATTGCCTACATCTACTGCTGTATGCTGTAAGCCTTACTGTTGGGCTTTGATTTGACCTATAAGTAACACAAACGGTCATTTGGCATCTGACGTTATGATGAACATATATTAATAGCCATCTGAGATGGTTTACTCTGGTCGTAAAGGAACTACAATGACTATCAATACCGTAAATTCATGTCCTTGATAAGATATATCAAATATTCAGTTGGGCTCAATTTCAGAAATTCCATTGCAGGAGTATACGTATAATTCTGCTGCTAAATCTATTGTATAGCAGATAGTGAAAACAATGCTTATAAAGTGCTACAAAAAGACTTATTAATTTGATTTTCATACAATAATATTCTCAAAATGAATCAATAAAGCACACAAAGACGAGTTCTATATCTTATATGACATTTAATAACACTTACATACTAACACAATGTGACGTGGGTACACTGTTTTACATTTTTCAAAACAAAACGCATACGGCCCAGTACTTTTTATACACTATGCCCAAATTTAATGTTAATGTTTACACCAATATTTCGTTATTTAATTGTATCGGTATTTGGATTATGTGCTGGGCGAGCATAATTTTGGGAGACAAAGCGCTATTGGGTTTCTTAACGCATGCGCACATCCTAGTCCGTGGGGAACAATGCATCATGGGAAAAAACGACTGAGTGGAACCGGAGAGAGCCTAACCGCCATTTTAACTGCAGCGCTACAGTCCCGGATCAGGGAAACATAGCTTGTTGCTTTCTATGCGTCTGTATATCGACATTAATGTACAAGCGCATACATATTGAAACGGCGAAGTAGGCAGAGGTGGCGACGTCGGCGGAGGAGGCGAAAGGCACTCCCTGAAAAGATAAGTCGAGTGAAGAAAGGGGGAAGATGGCGGCCGACAGGCGCGACGAAAAGGGTATAAACATCGCCGGGGCTTTGGGTTCTATATGGACCGGGTTAAGGACCGAGACTTGGAGCGAACGAGTTACTATGTAATCCTAGTCATTGTTATTTTTTAAATGGAAGCGTTAATATTCTTATGACGGCTGAAAGGCTGCACAGAGCGCCTTCCTGCTTTCGTAGAAGTATATTCGGGTAGGTGCCAGTACGGCTGGGGGTAACGGGCTTAGCCGTGGCGTGTCGTCCGTCACCGACTGAGGTTGGAGCCGAAGCGCGGCCCCCCGCGGTGTTTTATCTCGGACGGGAGCAGCGTTCTGATTCTCGCCACAGTGGGGGCGGGGGGCCGTCATGCATTGCCGCTGCGGCGTGTTGTGACGCTGCGACACTCGGTCACGTGGTGCGCTCGGCCGCTTGTTGGTAAACAGTCCCACGTTCGCTCCGGCCTCCGAGTCACTTCTGCAGAGAACTCTTCTTATTGGATTTCAACTGTAAAGCTTCCTGCCACTCGTGAGTGTTTTTTTCCGCCACGTTAGTTTTATCTGGCTTATGTCCTTACCTTATCTGGCGTATGTCATGATAATTCCGTCTTTTTCTCCAGTCTAAGTGCGCATCCCCCCGCCCCCCTTGACTGCTACTGTATAAGACGAAATAAGGGCGTAAGACAAAGAGCAATGAACGCGCATAAAATATTTGATTGAGTTTCGTAGTTGATCCATCCGTAATTGTGGTACAGCAGAATTTTGAGTGCATCGACGTGGTTTTCTGGGGGTACTACTTTTTTTGTCATTTATTTAAAATGTAATCATCAATTTAGATGGAGAGCTTAACGTCCTGGATGACATCCTGACGGAAGCACCAGACCAGGATGATGAACTCTATAACCCTGAGAGCGAGCACGGTGTCAATGAAATGAAAGGTATTGTTATTTAACCTTTTTATAAGTGGACTATTAAGAGGAGAGCAAATGACTTGCATACATAACAATCAGACCAGTGGCTATGTGTTCAAAATTTAGATGTATTTAACTGGCTATTTTAATGAGTTAATTTGTTCTGGCTTGCATTCTAATGTGCCTTATCATCCTTCAGCTTACTGGCTATGAATAGTTTTTTTCCTGTCTATGGCAAGGAATATATTATCAGTGTGATGCTTCCTGTTATACCAAAGTGAATTCTAAAACTCCCGCAACAGCCCAGGGAATGGAAGAGTGTCACTTACCTCATTTACCCCTCACATACAACCTTATTCGGGATGCTATTTGTTCAAGTTAATCAGCAGTCTTGCCATCATCTTGGTGAAATAAGTGCTCTTGCTGTTTGACTCACCCAAAAGAGCACTGCGATGTTTAGTGCTGAGGGCAGATGTCCTGTTTCCATCTTTTTATTCCTTGTGAAATCCTCCACAGGCTCCAAGAGGAAGAATGACCGAGGAGAATGTCTGGAAAGCAAGAGGCCGCGGTCTTCAGGGCACGTGGTGCGTCAGGCAATGAGGAGGCCTGTGCCCTCAGTGGGGGCTAACGGTAAAAAGCTGGTCAGCCTCAGAAGTAGACATGCCACGGACTACAAGGGTGTCGACTACCACTATGACAGGAAAGGCCAGACTGGAAGAGGGGGCATCTCCAGGGATGATCCCCCCAAAGCTCAGAGCGACAAGACCCTGAACCACAGAAAGGATCTGGATCGGCGGCTTAAGCCCTTGATGCCTGAAATCGCTGAGGTAGCAAACATAAGAATCAGCTTGGGTGTCTGTCATGCTTTCTCTTTCACTCTGTGCTGTTATATTAGAAGAGATGTGGTAATAACATGCCTTGTTCTTGTTGCATAAGATGTAATACAGCCAGAATGTACAGGGTGCTCGCTTCAGTTTCTCCTGGCTGTTCATTGCTGTCACGGCTCTTTGGAACTTAGACCCTCAGTAAAGCTGTTTAGCATTTGATATGTTGGCCTTAAATTGAATCCGTTACTTTCTTTAAGCTGCGACGCGCCAGTGAAGAGCGTATCAGCAGAGTGAGCCACTCGTCCAAGGAAGAAGCAAACTCTGAGTTTGCCTCTGACCAAGAAACCGGGAGTTCTGTCGAGTCCTCAGAAGATAACCGCTCTGATGAGGATGAAGTGGTCATGGAAGATGAGGACGAGGACAGAGAAAAGGGTGCTGGTGAGGAGGAAGAGGAGGAGGAGGAGGAAGAGGAAGAAGAGGAGGAGGAGGAAGAAGACGGAGAGGAGGAGGAGTATGAGCTAGAGGAAGGAGACCAGCGAGAGGGAAATGAGCAGAATGACTATGACACTCGCAGTGAGGCCAGTGACTCCCGCTCTGACTCTGTGTCCTTCTCTGATGGCGAGTCTGTGCACTCAGCTACTGGCTCTGATGCTTCAGGTAGGCTTTGCATGTCTGTTTTTTTTGCTTATGGCCTTCGGATGAGCTCCTAGTGGGGAGGCAGTAGGATCGCTCTGGTTTCGAGTTCTGCGTATCAGCCATTGTTTAGTTGGTGTTGCTCCTTATAGCTTAGTGTGTGTCCTGAGATTACACGTGCAATGCAGAGTTTATGGGCATGTTTTATATATTCCTTTGAATATGAAACGGAATCTGTTTAAAGGATTTTTTTATCAGTTTAAATTTTACTAATGTTGGGCAAAGGTGGAGTTATTTCTCCTAGTGATATGTGATCAGATGACCTTGCAGAATGCCTGCCTCAGCTGATTTTCTCTTAAGAAATTCATAATCCAGCCGAACCAGTTGGCAATTCATTGCTATAAGAACCCAGATGCAACAATATGGTGTAAAACCCCAAGACATTCTCAGGATGCCTTGCTTTCTGAATATCAGAAGTCCCGTGGAACGTGTGGCCTCACCGTGTTAACCGTAAACACTGGGTAGATCTTTGGATGAATATGTAGGAAAGCAGGGTTTATGCAGATTGTCAATGGATTGCAAATTTGAAATGAACACTAACACGAGGAACATGTATTCCAATCCTCTGTTCAGACAAGGAGAGGAAGAAGAGTCATGCTAGAGGGATATCGCCCATCGTGTTTGATAGGAGTGGGAGCTCAGCTTCAGAGTCGTGCGCAGGTATTGCAGACCAAACTGCTTTAAGCTGTTAGTCTCTTATTTCTCTTGCTTATTCTTTCTACAGCCATGTTCCTGAAAACTAGTTATTTTCTTACAGTACTTGGCAGTTGAAAGCTAGCCTGTCTTTGTCATTGTTGATGGCCTTTGTTTCTTTGGGGTGGACCACACTGGCAATGTGTATCCCGCTAGCTTCAGAATACCTGTCGCTCAAAATATCAAGCTTGGTTTCCACTGAGAAACTTTTTGTACCTTTTATATTTCATTTTTTTTCAGTATGATAACGTGACGTCTGGCTTATTGTCCAGCCAGGGCATGTTTAAAAGAGAATTCTTCCCACTTTCAGTGTTCATGTAGCACACTAATGAAACATCGTCGGCTGGGGCATTTAGGATGAGATTCTGCCTACAGCAGAGGCCTTTAAAATATTGTGTGAAGCGCTGAATAATCTTGTGGTCAGTGGCAAAGCAGATAATCTTTCCACCTTCGGACATTGTAATTGGTCTGGCTTTAATGGTTTTCTGAACGAAAGCAGCATATTTACGTGGTAGGCCCCCCTCCTTTATTTTGAGGACCTATGACATGGCATTGCGTCATTTTAGGTTCTGAGAAGAAGCTGGAGAAGCTGCCGTCCTCCGTCCGAGCGGTCCGCAAAGGTGAGGGCGAGCAGTGAGACGCAGAGCTTAAAATGAGTGTCTGCTTTCGCTAGCTGCTTATCCGCAGCCCTTAAATGACCTCCCTGACATCTGTGACCCTCTATTTAAAGAATAAAAATGTTTTTGTTCTGCAGACCAGACAAGCAAGCTGAAGTATATTCTGCGTGATGCCAGATTCTTTCTAATTAAGAGTAACAACCATGAGAACGTTTCTCTGGCCAAAGCAAAGGTTGGTGTGGTTTTCCTTTTGTGAAGATCTCTTTAATGTATGTATTTTACAGTCCTGTTAGTGGTTTCTGAATAACAAGTGATGTAGAGAGCACTGCATCCTGGAGTTGGCTGCTCTTTGGCCCCTAGTTATTACGGGCAGCTGACTGACGCAGGGCCTGCTCGCTCTGTCATTGCCCTCATCCTCAGGGGGTCTGGTCCACGCTTCCTGTCAACGAGAAGAAGCTGAACGCCGCCTTCCGCTCGGCTCGCAGTGTCGTCCTGCTCTTTTCCGTCAGGGAGAGTGGCAAGTTTCAAGGTGAGCAGCCCAGGCCGTTTCCCGAGGATCTCGCCGTGCTCCACGCGCCTCACGCCCCCCTGCTGTCTCTGTTACCCCGGCCCGCAGGTTTCGCACGGCTCTCCTCCGAATCGCACCACGGAGGGTCCCCCATCCACTGGGTCCTGCCTGCTGGAATGAACGCCAAAATGCTGGGAGGGGTGTTCAAAATCGATTGGATTTGCAGGTAAGTCCTGAAGTGGCATGGCGACCGGGGCTCAGACGGGAGCAGCCACAGGAACGGTGGTGAGGAATGGCCCGAGGGCACCTGCTACCGTGGCGTTTACGGCGCACCGCACACACACCGCCCATGCGCTGCACGCACATTGCACACGCACTGCACACACACACCGCCCATGCGCTGCACGCACATTGCACACGCACTGCACACACACACCGCCCATGCGCTGCACACACATTGCACACGCACTGCACACACACCGCCCATGCGCTGCACGCACATTGCACACGCACTGCACACACACACCGCCCATGCGCTGCACGCACA
>JAODKL010000118.1:19415164-19427979 GCA_026780765.1 Petrocephalus schoutedeni
AGACAACAACTTTTAGCATCACCCACCCCCACAGTATAGATTTTTCAAATGGGAACTGTGTAGGAACTCTGGTAAGCTGTCCTCTTATTGCAGACTGTGAAGGGAATCGGTCTCTATCCCCTGTGTGTCTCTTTAATTATAAATGCCTCAATCTCAGTGGCGCAGTGCTGCATGGTAAATACGAGCAGCTTAGGGAAGTGCATCTCCATGCACTGCCGGCGATCCCATACACTAAAGATACACGCCAAGCAGCTACTATTGCATCACGATACTATCACTCCTATTGCGATGCAGTGCGATTCCATAGGATGTCACGCCTCCAGCTCGTGAAAAACATGGCCGAGGGGCTGGCGGGGAACTGGCCACTGACAGCAGTGGAGAACTGGAGATGAGAGAACACGCTTCCAGAGTGCAGGAAGCACTCTGAATAATAATTGAATAATTATATAACCCTGGCCGTGTGCTGCTTCCCACTTGATAACTCCAGTGAAGAAGGCAGGCCTGGCCCAGGACCCTCCCGTCGTGGTGCTCTGCCATAGCAGGCACTGCGATTTCATGTTTTCTTTATAATTTTGAAAGCCAGTAAACATACTACATTTAATCAAAATCTTCTTAGTGAACCAAATCAATTACTGCCTGGCTCATTACCAAACTTCAGCGTATAAACGTGGGTGGCATAGTTTAATAGCCACATTTTAGCCTCCCAAACCCAGACGCAAAAGAGAGCTTACAAACACAAGCAGGTTCGCGATAAGCATATTTAACCCACCAAAAACCTTCCTAACACCAATGATGAGGTAATTAATATGAAATTAATAAAGTAAAATGATTTGGCTCACTATTCTGCATTAATAAATTGAATTGTCCTGATGCGACGATGTTAGAAAGCCCAAGTTGTCGCGTGCCTTCTCCCTGAGGGCCGCCCCTTCCCGAGCGCTTCTCCTTACCATCCCTGGGGCACCTGCTAGGGGGCTGAGGGGCTGGCCTCTGTCAGCGCATGTAGCACGCTGTGATGTCTTGCAGCACGACTACGACATGCGAGTCGACGACTTCCTGAGACGCACGCAGGCGGTGGTGAGCGGCAGGCGGAGCCGCCCCCGGGAGCGGGACCGGCAGCGGGAGAGGGAACGGCCCAGGGACGCCCGGCGGGAGCGCGGGCGCGAGCGAGACCGCGAGCGGGACAGGATGCGGGAGCGGGAGCGCGAGAAGGAGCGCGGCCGCTACCGCAGATAGGCGCATGCCCCCGCCCCCTCTGCACATCCTGCTGTTTTTATTTCTTACTGTTTGTTATCCTTTGGAAACCCGAAGACTGTGTATCATGCATGCAGTGTAACGAAATGAGTAAAGCCAACCAAAAAAGTGAGATGATGCTGGTTAGTTTCCAGGAGACACATTTGAAGAGACTTTTCATTTTGTAATCCTGTTACTTGCTTTTTGGGACCCGGTTTTGTATTTGTCCCCAAAAGGCCTGGTCAGCCCCCCCTCGCCCCCACGGTGTCTGTGTTTGTACCTGCACATGGTTCAGTGAAGACGTCACTACCAAAGCTGGTCTGTCTGCACTGAAGGTCACTGTCTTGTACCCGGTATGTTTTTATTAACACTTTTAAGTTTCAAGCCATGTATTTTTCTAGCATTTGAGTGACAAGCAATATTGACAAGTCCCTCAGTCGCCCCCGTGAACCCGAACTAAGGCTCGGTCAGTGCTGTATAGCTTCATGTTTTGAATATCTGTAAAATGACTTTGAATTGTAAACAGGATGTTTGTGGTTCAGAAAAAGCTAGTATCTTTTAGTGATACCTTTTTGTACAAAATGGAAACCATTAAACAAAAATCAATACACATGTGTCATTGTGATTGACTTTCTACTTGTGGGGGGGTGGGGGGGTTGTTTGGAGCTGGAGCATTGCACGTTTTCTGTTGGACCCTGAGAAGTAGGGGCTCTCAGGATCACGTGTGCAGGGTCACTGTTCCATCGAGCCATGGAACACTCAAGGTTTTATGAAGGGTTCGATTTTTCATGACCCCCCCTCGCTTTCAGAAGTTGTGTGTACATCTGAAAAAAAAAAAAAAGGAAACTTACACCCATGACTTTATACCTCTCATATTTTTGTAAGATGTAAACTGGTCTGTGGACATCAAAAGCTTGGGAACTCGTGACAAAGTGAATATATTTACAGCAGCGAAGGAGTTTCCAACATGAAGCATAGATAGGCAGTATTATACTGCAGACAGGAGAGACCAAAACTGTCTACAGGCTTGTACAAGGTAAGTACTGTTCCTAAGATATGTCAGCATCCTGTTACATGCTACGATATGCCATCTGGCTAGCTGAGTTCAGCTGTCAATGAAATATAAATGGGGGAGTTCATTTTCTATGGCTGAGCAAGAGGAAACTGGAGAGCAGTAATTTTGATATGAAATTAAATCCCGTAGCAGTATAGGCTGCACATTGTCAGGGGACCAGATCCGGACACAAACTGCTGGTTTCCATGTTACTTTTACAATGACTGACATGGTTACACATCACCTGAATATGCACTCACACCTAATGCTCAGAATACATTTTAATGTTTCGCTCTTTACAAAAGGACACGGATGCAAATAACTACAAAACAAATCTATGACACTCCTTCCTTAAGTAGTGATAGTATGAGGAAAAACAGCTTTTAAATGACATGGTGAAAGCATTTCATACTGTGAGTAACATGCCAGGCAGGGGCAGACAGGTTGCAACCTGTGAAATAAAGTATTACCGGTCAACCATCTTCTGCGATGGACCCGCAAACACGCACAGGCTGACCGGCGGGTTGGGCACCCCACTTGGCTATATGGCCAACATAACGACAGGGCTGAAGAACAAAGTCCGGCCCTCACAAGACCCAGATGGCCAGCCCACGCAAGATGCCAGGTAACTGATCATTTGACAAAATGCACAATCCATCCAAGTCTTGGGTTGAGGAAAAACAGCATTACAATTTAAATAACCTATCGACTTTATGAGAACCCAATCTAAAAGCGCTAATTTTATTGCTATAAAATTCACAATACTATTTTAAAAATTACAATATAGCAATAAAAATAGGCACTAAAAATATTACAGCATGCATTAAAACAAAAACGGAAGGTACACAGTTCATTTACTGACAATAGGCAAAAGGTCTCCGTTAGCCTTCATAGCTTTGATTTTAGCTTTGATGTTGTCGTCCACGGCCTGCCGACACCGGATGGCGTAGTGAGCCAGCGTCTCTTCCTTCTCGTCCCAGGGGGGCAAAGAGTGGAAGACCTCTGGGGCGGCCAAGCTAAGCTCGGCAATGGCGGCAGTTCTGGAGATGGTGTTCCGATCCACGCCGACCCGGTCAAAGGCCACTCTCATGGAAACACTACGCCGGAACTCCTGAAGGGCAGTCATGTACCTCGCGATGACGCCCACTACGTTCTTCACTGCAGGAAGAACAGTACTACAGTTTAATGCCACCTTTTAACCCTTTTCCCGTGATAATTTCCCCATGTGAAATTTGCCTACCGTTTAATGATGCTCTGGGGTCAGACTGACCCCAAACACAGGATAGTAGTTAATGGGTGGTGAGCTTACAAATGTGTCATTTCTAGGGCACGTTGTGCTTCACTTCCACAGTTAAGCCAACATTTTAAATGTAAAATGCATATGCGGTCAACATGTTAGACACGAAAAAAATATTTCACACTGATCATTTGCACTGTGATGTACAAAAGCACCGACTTCCTGTATTAAAGATTTGCTGGTACTTCATTTGGTAATTAAAAGCACAAATGAATTTTACAAATATTTTTTATAAATAAAATGCTTTCCAGCTGCAGTTCAGATCTAGTTGGAAGAAACTCTGGTAACACTTTACTTAAAGCCACGTTTTTAGTAATTTATAAACACATTCATGACAAATAATGCATTCATAAATATTTATAGCCATTTTATAATGCTTTATCAAAATGCATAACACATTATAGTCATGTGTAATGTATATTATGAATGTTTTATGAATCTCATCTATAATGCACGGTAGATATCTGCATAATGCATTATAATGGGCAGTATAAACATTAAGGATGCTTTGTGCTGCATTATAAAGGTATCTATAATGCATTATACATGAGAGCTTCATAGGTCATACATAATACATTAGTCATGTGTATTATACATTATGCCTTTTTACAAATAATAGTATATATATATATATATATATATATATATATATATAAAATTTGGGTAGTGCATTTTGTGACAGTATTACACTGTCACAAAGTGCGTTATCTTTGCCCAAAGCCCCCAGTGTGCAAGCCAAAGGTGACAGTGGCAAGGATAAACTCCCTAGAACCTTGGGAAGAACCAGAGTCAAAGAGGATGAAGGCAGAGGAAGCCCCAACCCTAACCAGACCCAAAGGGGGAGCCCATCCTCCAGGGGTCGGCAGAGGGAGCCCCAACCCTAACCAGACCCAAAGGGGGAGCCCATCCTCCAGGGGCCGGCAGAGGGAGCCCTAACCCTAACCAGACCCAATGGGGGAGCCCATCCTCCAGGGGCCGGCAGAGGAAGCCCTAACCCTAACCCTTTACACGGTCCAATTTTTAATAGTTATAGCCGTGTTTATAATACTCTATGAATGTGTTACAATGAATTATAAGAGCAGTTATTAGGCTTTATGAAGCACTACTTGTTACTCGGGGACTTACTTCGAACACGAGTATTTTCTCCTTCCCTACTCCTCTTTGAACTCTTGATGGTCTTCTGTCGTTCGCCGGCGCGAATCTCCATCTCATCGAAGGAATCGAAAAGCACGGGTGACTCGAAGGCCACTGTCTCGTCGGCGAAGACGGCACTGTGCTGGCTGGAGCCGCTGGGCTCCGGCTGGCTGGGAACGTGAGACCTCCGCTTCTCTGGCAGACACAATGCCAAGCGTCACCGGGCGACTCGCTTGATGTAATATACCAGCTTTCAACAGTAAAGCCCAATACGCCAGCAGATCAGGTTAGATCAGATATTTTATAAGGAACTATCTGGCTAAACACAGAAAGCTAGTGTCACCGGGCAGCTGTGCCATTCCATCAGCAATCGGAATCAATAACCCAGTAATCAATAGCGGCACACAGCCTGAGCCCAATGGGACGTGCACTCCTCAGTCCCCCCAGTGGATCCTCCCTCCTAGGACAGGTGCTCTATTAATGGACGTTACACCCCTGTAGCACTTTGGTTTGATGGTGCACTGCAATTATAAACCCGCTGGCCAGCAACAAACTGAACGGTGTGAAACAAACCCATCAGTCTGCAGGGCAGCCCTGTGGTGCTCATGTTTACTGTGCTTTATAATCAGAAAGCTACAAAACACAGGAAAGAGCCACGCCGGTGCTTTGGCACGCTTAGGGGAAACACGGCTCAGGACAGGCACTGCAGGGCAAGGCCCCAGCACTGATAATTCTTTGCCCGGTTAGGGTTTCTGCCAAGTTTCAAACAGGAATCCACTATCCACCTCCTTATAGATGAGGCATAGTAGCTGGCAGGTTTTTTTTAGCTATTTTATAATAAGTAGTAAGAATGACAGGCATTATTAATGCACAGATGATACATAGTCATAAGCAGGGTGCTGTTAAGTGTGTAAAGACTGCATCTGACCTACCTGGACGGTGACTCAGCTGGTCCTGGAGGAAGTCACAGATTAACTCCGCCTTTTTGGTCAGTTCCTGCTGCAGCAATGTTTTGTCCTGTTTAAGGCCCTTTATGGTCTCTTCCATCAGTTCACTTTTCTTTTTTTCTGCCTGTAACAGCACTTTGAGTTTCTCTATTTCAAACATAGTAGGAGAACCTGTTGGGCCAAATACATTCACATCATGAGAGCCGGCCAATGTAAATAAACCAGCTGAAAGCAGTCACATTTAATTTTTAACACAGAAGTTAATTTCCCTAAACAAATCTGGAAAAAAAAGAAAGTTTCAGAAAACATGTTTACAAATGTACTAAGTGATGCTGGAAAAACACTGAACAAAAGCTCGAAGATCAAACTGTGTACGAGCAGGGGGCGTCCTCCATACGAATTCTGATGGACATTGCCATCAAAATGCTACTTTTACCACAGACATGCCATTTAAACACCTGGCCTGCACAGTTTTTTTTCTCTTTCAATCAAAACATTTTGCCACAGACGTGTTCATCCTTGTAAGGACTGGCTGACAATCCCCGTTTAAAAGGAAAATTATCATCGATATCATCACCAAATATACAGTAAATTACACATGAAAAGACTCAAACCCCACTATTACTGACCTTATGCATTAAAACCATGAGTCATGACATCATATCACTGCAATATACCCATGTCACATTCTGATCTTAAAAGTATTTCCTCAGATTTAATGAAATTCTTGATTTGCACATAAAAAGTAAGTTCCAAATATTTTATAATTAGGGAAAACATACAAATACATTTTTCCTAAAACACAAAAAAACAACGATCTTCAGTAAGACAACCTTGTGAAAGTCATATCTAATAACTAAAAATTAAGATGCATTAATACCCAGACAAGCCAATCCATCAAACCTTAAACGCTTAGTTAGTACTTTAGTTAACTACGCTGACCCTCAAAGTGCTTTGACCGTCCACCTGCATGTATAGTAGGTAGGTAAACAATAATATAATTATTCAAAATAATACAATTCAATACAGCGGAACTAAAATATTTTGCTATGAGATAAAATAGTCTAAGATGACCAGATTTCAGTCATAAACCAGTTTTGATAAAATATGCAGTTAGGGGTTTTGCTTCCGTACAGCAGAACAAGGGCATGAAAGGGGTGTTTACCGGAAGCTTCAGCGCCGGGCTCCACGCTCCCGTCCAGCTCTGGCTTCGAGGTGGCCGAGGACGGCTCAGCATCCCCATACGGCAGGGATGCCCCGCCACACTTGATCAGCTCCTCAGTGGACAAAGTCTCCATCAGCTCGCCGTGACCTGCCAGCTGCACGGCCGGGACGGGACTGTGTGCGGCCTCGCTGCATCCCGAGCTGGGGCCCGGGTCCGGCCTCTGGAGGGCGTCCCGCGGACTAGGAGGCGCCACGTTCCCCAGCGACCCACTCTGTCTGCACGGGGCTGGCCCGCAGAGGGCTTTGCCCGCAGCCGTAGGGCGTGGCGAATGGGAAGAGCATGCTGCGTCCAGATCGGGGGCGAGGGGTTTCTGGGCGCACGCGTGCAGCAGGGACGTCCTGCCTGATGGATGGGGCTGGCCGACCTGCCAGGCCAACTGGGACACAGAGAGCGAGGAAGGGCCACCCTCGCAGCACCCAGTCAGCTGGCTGCCCAGCACAGTGTAATAGTCCTCAGGCATCTCCTGCTTAATTTTTTTCACCCCCGGCTCCCCCAGTCCCTCTGCCTGCCCCTGGGAGAGCTTAGATCCCGTCCGCTTCCTGGACGTGTAGTGCAGCTGACGCTCGTAGTCGCCGTCCTCGTCCGTCACCGAGGACTCGTAGGCCGTGTCCAGCAGCGTGCTGCTGTACTCCTCTGCGTTGTCGTCTGCCTCCGACGGATCGCTGCAATTCGAAATGTCACAGGATTCACTCACCTGCACGCAGTGACTCTCCACTTTGGAGGCCCTGCCCAAAACCCGCTCCCCAGAGCCGGGCTGGATCCCAGACGCGCCCCCGTGGAGGCTGTCCTGCTCGCAGACAGACTCCTTTGGCCTGGAGCCGCAAGCGGCCGTCAGAGCCCAGTGGTAGGCATGCCCCGCGCTGCAGCCCCACATGGCTGTAAGCTGCCCGTGGGACCCGCCGCTCAGCAGGTGCTTGAGCCCAGGAATGACAGTACAGATGGTCCCGTGGCTGTGTGCCCAGCTCACCAGTTTGGATAAATCTTCAGCAGAAGTTTGCAAGTAGTCCTCCATGGTGGCCTCAGCTCCCTGAAACGGGAATGTGTCACTGCAACACTTTTCAAAGTACAGGCACATCAGATCTCCACACCATGTTACCATTATTATCATTATTATTTAATGTATGCTGCAGTATCCTACTGATGCCGTACTGTGCTTAATAAGATAATGTCGTCCATCACCACGCCTGTAACCTATAAGGCGACGGAGACGGTGTAGTCTGTATAGCCTCATGCACCCGGGAGAACCGGGATGCCGGTCCATCGGGGCGCTCATACACTCCGGCGACGCAAATACAACAGTTCACATAATTCTCTCTTTTCGGTTTTTTTTTTTTTTTTTACTGTTGGAGATGCGCAGCTGAATACCGATCAATGAGTCACCGACCAAAGGCAAACTTGTGATCTCCCTTAACCGTGAAACCAAGCGGTGCCACTAACCAGGTCATTCGGGAAATCGCTGCGGTAAAAGCTACAAGCATGCGTGCAATCTCAGCAAAGTCAAATTACGCGACGCACCATCCCATAAACAAACCTACAATAAGGCTCCGGGATAAATAACGAAACTTGTCACGTTAAATCCGTCGGCGCCGCTGCAGCACGCAGCGCAACTAGCTGGTTACTATAACGAGGCTGCAGACTGACAGGGAGAAGCGGCGGACGCTTCATTGGTATCCGAAATAAATATAAAGCAAGGGGATCGTTAGCAGCCCTCGGCCACCCTCCTAGCCAAGCACACCCGCCACTACCACCAAGAAACTCGCGTTTTCACCGCATCCATACCAGCCACCCTTTACCTGCTTGGCTTTCTGCCTTTTCGACATTCTACAAATAAATAATTTCTCTTGTGCCCACGACCACTTCCGCACAGACCGGAAATACGGGTATTCAGGGTGCACAGAGCCCCCCCCCTCCCGATGGATTTTAATTAGTCTGTACAAAGGGTTAGGGATACGGCCGAGCGGAGTGCCAGCCCTGGCATAGCCGTCAGGCTACAGGTGTGGGGCTTTTATTTTGACAGCGAATGACTAGCGCGTCGCCTGAATATGACATTGAACTGAAACGCCAGGCCTATTTATCTCAGTGTACAAGCAGGACATTAATTAATTCTGCATCATCTCAAATCTATTTGTAAAAATGTTCAATATGCGAAACATAGTAGCATCTTGCCCGAAATATAGCATTACATCAAATAGGTCAATGTTTATCAAATTGCTAAATGTTTAGTCAAATGAAAAAAAAAATTAAAGTTATCCATCAAGAAAATATACATTACAAGAAGAGATGGATGATAGCATATTTTTCTAATCTACATTATTCGCAGGTATCAGCGAGCATTTTGAGACTGGGGGCTGTGTTCCTGGGATGCGCCAGCTCCATGAGGCTATAGTCCCCCCCCCCCCCCCCCCCCCCCACACACACACACACACACACACACAGTCAGCACTTCAAAACCCTTGTTTTTGTGTCGTTTGTACAGTTTTCTGCCGCCTTTTTTAGATAATAGCAATTATGCTTTACCAGATGACACCACCCACACCCCACAACAGCGCATGGACTTTGCATACGTATTGCCTTATTTGCATTAAACATGCAAATTATTCCCTTACTGTTACACCAAAACTAGTAATTCATCAAATGTCTCTTAAAAATAAACTAAATACCGCAACAACTTTAAACCTCTTCTTGCTTAAGATCACTAAAGGTTTGGTGCGTAAAAGCCCCACCCACGATTTCTAAGACGCAAAGCTTAAACAGAAATCGTTACGAGGCGGTAAACTCTAAGGACGTTCGGCCAGCTTATTGTCGCATGTTGTCACAGTGAATAATCTTCTTTTGCGTCCCGTAAATTTCCATGTTGTGTGTACCCGACGGGAGCACCTTTGCTCTCTTGAAAACCCACGTATATTGTTATTCTTTTGGGAACCAGATTAATTCGTTTGATTGATTATATGAGTCCAAGCACTACATAGTAATACTTGTCCTCATAACTGTAAGGTACAGGTTCTGGGACGCCCGTTACCACTCGTCAGGCGAGAGGAGTACCTCAAAATATTCTGTATCTTCATATGGATCGCTGCTTTGGTCTGAGCTGCTGTCATCGGTTTCATCCGTGTCTTCCTCATAATTATCATATTTTGTCTGCTCCCATGCCAAGCCAAGGCCCTGGAACACGTTATACCCATTTCTTTTCACTAACGTGTAAAGAGCCTTGGAGGATATAACACCGTTCAGGTTTTCACTAAGTTCTCTCCACACTTTGTCTGATGGCATAGCGATTCTACCATCTTTCACTACTTCTGATCTTTTCTCTAGAATTATTTCAACAATCTTTTCCTTGGGAACTTTTGGTGCCCTCGGCATTTTTATAACAAGAGATGGTATGATTTTATAACAAGAAAGTACTAGCACAAACGCGGAACTAAATAACCAGCCCGGTTTATGTCCCTCAGCTGTCGGGAGTGCTGGTTGACGCCAACGCCTGGAGAAAAATAACTGCTATTTTCTTTCAAATGTAAGCAGTATAATCCTACTTTCTGCGGCACAAAACAGCACAAACGTAGCACTAGCCAATCATGGTGGATTGTTTATTTACGCTTATTGTAGGCCGGCCGCTTCCCTGATTGGAGCTGACGTTGTCATTCCAAACGCTAGATGGCGCCGTCAGATTTCCCAATGGGCGGGTTAAACAAAGCCGGCTTAATATCTATGGCGCTGTCGCCTTTTCCGGGTTTTTCTGGAGAGCCGTGCGCAGGGAACGCGGACGGGAACGCGCCCGTGAACGCGCCCGCGTTCTCTTAACGCAGGTCATGTCTTTTTATTGAGGTGAAGGGTCAGTGTTTGAGCTGTAGCACTGTACACTTGTGTTTGGATTTTTTTTTCGCTGCATAACAGTTGACGCCACTTTTAATATCTGAATATGTTGCCGAATACGGGGTAAGTCGGTGTCGTGTCATTTGCCTTTGTCTTATGAAAAGTGGACAAAAAGTTATTTAGCTAATGATGTACACTTTTGTCCGAGTACCGTGCACTATATCACCAACCTTCTGTGTAGTAAACCAGCGTCAAAAATTGTACTGCAACTGTGTGTTTTTTATGTAGACGTTACCCAGTACTTTTGCAGTAGTTAACTTTTTATGTTATTTCTATTTATGTGTAGTAAATGCAGGCACTTACTGCACTTACAAACACAGCAGGGTCACATAAGCCTAACTGATCTCGTACACAAAGTTTCATGAAAAATAAATGACTTCTCGTTTTGGTGCCTGACCGTTCTTGCTGCTGCATTTCAGAAAGCTGGCAGGCTGCACCCTGTTCATTACCGGGGCCAGCCGTGGCATTGGGAAGGCCATCGCCTTGAAAGCCGCCCGGGATGGTGCCAACGTGGTGGTTGCTGCCAAAACTGCCCAGGCGCATCCCAAACTCCCAGGGACCATCTACACAGCTGCAGAAGAAAGTAGGGTCCTTTATTCCTGGCTGCGTATGTTAGGCCAGGGGTGCCCAGCTCCAGTCCTGGAGGGCCAGAAAACACAGCTCACAGATTTCCCTGCTCAAACGTACCTGTTACACCCGGTAATTAGCTGATTAAGATGCGCTTGAGCAGGGAACTCTGCAAACTGTTGGATTCTGGACCTCCAGGACTGGACTTGGGCACCCCTGTGTTAGGCTGTTCAGGGGAGCCAGAGCGTATGAAGACTCAGAGTCACGTGCTTGACTCGAAAACGTACCATTTCACAGCATCATGTTTGCATTTACATAGCCATGACATAAATTTGAGAAGGAAAACATGCTATTGCTTATTTAATGAGACTCATTTTGAGCATTTTTGCACATAGATTTGCAATGATGCAGAATTAATCTCCTGCTTGTGTTGATCAGAGTAACTTGTGTTAAATTGGCTGTGTCCCCCTCTTGTCTTTGCAGTTCAGGCAGCTGGTGGTAAGGCCTTACCCTGTGTTGTCGATATCAGGGATGAAAAGCAGATCAGCGATGCAGTGGAGCAAGCAGTGAAGACGTTTGGAGGTGCAGTTTGTTGGTGTTCACTGCAGCATTGTTTACCTATGAGAGGTTAGCACTTAGTAAATTAGTGCTATTTAGTGACGGTTTTTCTCTCTCTGCTTTTTGTGTTTGTTTTTCTAAGGTATTGACATCTTGGTTAACAATGCAAGCGCCATAAGTTTAACTGGCACTGTGGAGACGCCAATGAAGAAAGTAGACCTGATGTTGGGCATCAACCTCAGAGGCACTTACCTAACGTGGGTTACGCACCTGCTGAGCACAAACACCCTCAGATCATAAGCAGAAGCATTGCCCAGAACTGGAAGGTTCAGGTCCAGAAAGTACAAATCCAGAACAATGTTTTGTTTCAGCCAATCAAGTTGAGCATAAGGAGTCACAGTCGCAGAGTACTTAACTGGTTGGTTGAAACAAAATCATGGTCTGGAATTTGTACTTTTTGGACCTGAACTCTCCACTGCTGGCATTGTCCTTACTGCGCTGTGTATCTTTTTGCTGTGCTGAAAGGGCTTCCAAGTCATTCTGCACAGGTCAGGATATGGAGGTCACCAGTAGACTGGCTTACTGGGGACAGCACATGTTTGTGATGATTGTGGGGAATAAAATTATACATCCAGCCACCTTCTGTACCTGCTTGCCCTATGCAGGGTCGCTGGGGTCCAGAGCCCATCCTGGAAGATATGGGTGCAAAGCAGGGAATAATCTAGGATCAGGTGCAAAATATATAAAATTAAAAATGGCAAAATATAAAAACAGAGAAGGGTTTAAATATTGGCCTGCATGTGATGTGACATAATTTTCCTAAACGTGTAGGCACTGCAGTCTGTGGAAGTTTTAGCGATTTTTTTTTTTTTTTTTTTTTTTTTTTTTTTTTTTTTTTTTTTTTTTTTTTTTTTTTTTTTTTTTTTTTTTTTT
>JAODKL010000118.1:19428079-19455776 GCA_026780765.1 Petrocephalus schoutedeni
GACATAATTTTCCTAAACGTGTAGGCACTGCAGTTTGTGGAAGTTTTAGCGTTTTTTTTTTTTTTTTTTTTTTTTTTTTTTTTTTTTTCCTTTTTTTTTCTCTTTTCTTTTTTCTCTCTGAAGAGCAGTAGTGACACTGCAGAGTAGGTATGAGTCATAGTGTGACTGACTAGGATGCAAGAACCAGTAATGTATAATAGCTAGAGCAGGGGTAGGCAACCCTAATCCCAGAGAGCTGGGATCCAGCAGGTTTTCTATCCATCTGTCTATCTATTCTATTCTATTTTATTCTAGGATGGAAAACCAGCTGGGTACCGGCATTCCAGGATCAGGGTTGCCTACCCCTGAGCTAGACAGTGCTCTCATATCATTGCCCTTCTAACATAAATGCTCTCATTGTCTCTCTCAGGTCAAAGCTGTGTATCCCATACCTCCTGAAGAGTAAGAAGCCCCACATCCTCAACATAAGCCCTCCACTCAATCTAAATCCCATCTGGTTTAAAAATCACTCAGGTGAGCTTCATTACATAGAAGTGAAAATGGTGAAGTGAGATGAATCATTTTTCAGGGGACTCTAGGATAGGGTGACATTTAATGAAGAGCAACTTCTCTATAAAGACAAAGGCTTTTGAGGAGAGTAGCACTGAGTGTCATGTCTTTCCTCTGCAGCGTACACCATGGCTAAGTATGGAATGTCCATGTGCGTTCTGGGAATGGCAGAGGAATTCAGAGGGTCTATCGCAGTCAATGCCTTGTGGCCCAAGACAGGTAAACGGGTCAGCGTTCGGAAAACTGAAGTGTGTACCTCTTTGAGGGTTGCTATGAATTACATATTTGTTGTCATCAGGGGAGAAATAAAGGCTGAATGCCTAGCAACCATTCAGCATTTCCATTTGACATGCCTGCTTGTCTTCCCATTGGCTGAAGGCTGTCTTTCTTTCCCAGCCATTCAGACGGCAGCCATGGACATGCTGGGAGGCTCTGGCGTCAGTAAGCAGTGCAGGAAGGTGGACATTGTGGCAGATGCGGCCTACTCAATCCTGAACAAGCCCAGCAGCTACACGGGCAACTTCGCCATCGACGAGGATGTACTGAAAGAGGAAGGAATCTCAGACTTTGACACCTATGCCGTTGTTGCAGGTGTGCGATTGTTCACGCAGAGTGGTGGTGTGTGTGTGTGTGTGTGTGTGTGTGTGTGTGTGTTGGGGACTTTTATTACACTTTTGCTAGTTAATTTAATAGCTAAAGGGCTGTTAAGTGTTTGTGACCCTAAGCACGTCAGGAACAGCAGATTAGAGTGCAAGCAGTCCCTAGGTTAAGAACACCCGACTTGCGCATAACTCGTACATATGAACGGACTTCCAAAAAGCCTATAATATAAAAAAATTCAGTCAAATGTAATGGTTCAAATGCATGCACTAGTTTGTGACACTCATGAAAACCTTGCATGGCTTCAGCTATTCAAAGTACACTACTGTGTGTAGTTACTTTTATTCTTTCTGTATTATTCTGACTTGCCAACAAATTCAACTTAAAGGGAGATGTAGGGAATGGGTCTCCTTCATAACCTTGGGACTGCCTGTAATTCATTCAGTCGATGTGAGGTTTTTAATGAGCGATCAGTGCTGTTCTCTTGCATAAGGAAACATTCATCGTGGAAGAAGAATCAGATTGTTTTAAACAGTTAAGTCATCTCCTTTTGTGGGCTTAGCCTAAGGAGGTTAGTTCACCTGTCACTTGGATTGATTAATGACCCGATTCTCTGTGTGTATGTGTGTGTGAACAGGACATCCTCTGCTGCCTGACTTTTTCTTGGACAGTGACCCAGAGGACCTGAAGAAGCAAATGCTGGATGAGGGTGAGAACAGGCAAATTATCACCCATCACACTTTAGTTGCTGAAAACACTCAGGGTAAAACTGATAGCAGCCCTGGAAGGCTTCCTTTAGAGTAGGATGATATCTTTAAATAGTAGACATGGTCCACAGGCATCCATGCTGTAGGCACCGTCTGATCACGAGAATGGTGGGCAGGAGCAGGAGGTATTGCAGGCTTGAGCCTTGAATCTCTACCATTCATGCCTGAAGATCTATGCTCTAGTCAGTGACTCTGGTCCCCTCAGGAGCTAAGAGCGGACAGGCAGAAGCAGGAGGCACGGCAGGCGGGCCCATTGCTGACACCTTCAGAGCCATTCAGGGAGTCCTGAGCCCCGATGTCGTCAAAACGACGCAGGGAGTTTACAAGTTTAACATCACAGGTGAGTGGCTGGTGGCGACACGCACTCGCCCCCAGCAGTACGTGGGCTGGCGTGACGCGGCGCTTGGTGTTGTGCAGGAGATGATGCCGGCGTGTGGTACATCGACCTGAAGAACGGCTCGGGGAGCGCCGGCCTCGGGGAGCCACCCAGCGGGGCCGCTGACGTCGTCATGACCTTGGACGGCGGGGACTTCGTCAAGATGTTCAAAGGTGGGCCATGACACAGCGAGGGTGCTGCGGGTCATCAAAAGCTGAGCACAGTCAGAAAAGTGGTAGAAACAACATTAATGTACCCCCAATGGTGCGAGAATGTCCCTCATAGTCCATTTCTGTACCTGTAACGGTATAAGTACCTACAGCTAGGGTACAATTGCAGACCCTTGAGGGTACAGCCCCAATGACAAGTAATTCTACCATCAGAGGTACAAATTGGTACTTTTTCCTGACGGTGCATTAGTCGTTACGACCCCTTGACACTCACGCAAGTGCCAATTTATCAAGCAGATTATTCAAAATGGAAACTAGCATCCCCATGACCAACGGGTCTGCGTAGAAAAAAAAAAATGCCTGCGTGTTAGCCATATGCTTTTTCAGATTAGATTAAAAAGGCCTCCATTGTGCCTTTTCCTTCCAGGTCAACTGAAGCCAACGATGGCATTTATGTCTGGAAAGCTGAAGATTAAGGGTGATATGACGCTTGCCATCAAGATGGAGAAGATGATGGGGATGATGACGTCTAAGCTTTAAGGAAAGCCTGCTGCGAGCTCTCTGGCACGCCCACCCAGTGCTAATCCTGCGCTAATTTTGTAAGCTTTGTAACAATGCTAATTTAGCTCTTTTCCAGTCTCATACTTGAATGCAAATGTATCACTTCTGCATAAATTTTTTGAGTGTGCGCACGATCAGCCTTTGGTGTTTCCGGGTCCCCTGCAGGCTTTGTGGCTCAGTCCTGTGACTTAGCACTTTCACCATCATCTCGTTACTCAGGCACCAGTAGCCCCTTCACATTTCAGCCCTGGATTAACACTAAATTAAATCTTCCAGATGGTTTAAACCAAGAATGCTAACAGTCTGCAGCATGGCTGGTACACTGCTCTACTGGAGCACAGCATTTAGAGCAGAAAGTTGGGAAAAGTCGTTCCCAGCACCCTAAATGGTCATTGGCAACAGGCCTCTGACCCCCGAAATTGATAACCCCACCCAAAATAGGAGGCATCCAAGTATGAACCAATACAAACACTTGGCCATTTTGGGACTGTCTAATCCCTTCATATAAAGCCCATCCATGAAAGAACAAACATAGCTAGATTGGATAATGTCAATAAAGGTCAACAAAATGACTGAAATTAATGGAATTGCTTTTTTTATTTACATTATATACATTCTTGCATCCAAATCTGTATTGATTTTGATTCAAAGCACTAATCACCAAAATAGCTTGTATTACTTCATGCCAGTTCTTTTAATGTAATGAATATAAAATTCTCAAACTAGCCCTCTCTTCTTTCTCCTGTTTGGCCAATGAAAAGTGGTTCTGGGAGTCACCAAATGCAAAAATGTGCATCTTAAGCAGAGAGTAGCAATTAGCATCACGAGAACACCTTTTCGTCCCCAAACAGATCAAAGAGGGAGAAAATATCCAGGACAGTAAAGCTGGGAATTTTTTAGGTAGATTTTTGTGGACAACTAATTTTATTTTGTAATTTTATAAAGCAAGACAATCCCTCTTCAAAGCAAAAAGATTACATGATATGTAGTAATGGTTGGTTGGCAGGTCAGTAGGTAGTGTTCTTTTGTTCCACTTGGTGGCGATAGATTTTGCATATATTTGAAAAACAGGTGTTTGTTTTTTCAGTGCAGCTGTCTGATGTATAAAAATGTACGGTTGATTGCAGTAATGAAATTTTACTGTACAGCATTGTGTGTCAGATGAAACAAAAAAGCTTCTCAGACAGGCAGAAGTGAAAAATCAAAGGAAAGCCAAGAGGCTGCAGGGCTGTGGAGATGAAATCTGTAGGAATGCTGACCCTTGCTGCTTTTTCCTATGATGGTTTGGGCATTTATAGAGCAAGGTCCACCGCACTGAAGTAATCTTCATCACACGTAATGAAATTACACGGATGTAATGGATTTCAACAGGCTGATTGGTCACATAACACCAATCCATTTAATTGCACAGTTCAACAAATGAGCATTTGTGTTTTTGTGGATATATGAACTGTTATGGCAAGTGGGAGATTTTCTGGAATTTTACATGAGATATTAGTCACCCAAGCTTAACCTCTATATATGAATTGAATTTAAGAGCAGATGTTAGGGTTGGTGTTGGAGTGGTCCGACAGGAATGTACAGTATAGATGCACTACAAACCAATCAAAAGAGAGAAGAAGAAAGGAGCTCATAGGCTGAGCCCTCAGTGACCAGACAGGACAGCCAATGAAGGCCCCTGCCTCAAGTGGCCTTCGGCCAACAGGGAAGGAGAAAGCCAAGGAAACATGGAGACTGATGCAGAGCAAGCTGAAACCCGAGGTAAGACAAAGACACAGGAGGACTAAGGAAAGTACCGATGTCATTACATTTATTTAAGGCATGCTACAACTGAAGTTAGGGAAAAAGTAAGCAGAGTAGTATCTGGAGTAGTATTCATAGTAATAGCAATATTATTATAGGCAATACAAACCCAAACTGTCTTCTATAAAATACAGAAACACCATGCACACTGCAAAATTAGAAAACATGTTTCTTTAATAATTAAACCTCTAGTTGCATGTCATTACATTAAGTCAACAGTGGAAACCACACTCTCCTGACCAATGCTGCCACGCTTACCGCTTTACAAAGGAAAGCTGCTTCTGGAAACTCAGTAAAAATGCACGAGACAAATTCTGTTTCTCTTTATATCGCAAAATATATATTTTTGTTCCCAAACACTGGAAACAAAGGAAAAATAAGGAAAACAAAGGGGAAAAGATATATACAGCATTTGTTTCCTTATTGTAATGAACATTCAAACAAAATGGTGTTATCACATTTCCAACTGAAAAAGGCAGGAAAAAGACTAAGACTAAAAATGAACTTGAGACCCACATCCCCAGAGACTGAATAAGCTCCTCCCACTGAAGCTAGGCGTTTACCTAAGGGATGAAAATGTAACTGTTAAAATAGCGTTTAATTTTCGCGACACAAATGAAGCCGAGTTCATCTGCATCTTTAACTCGAGAGTTCACACAAAGCTCAAATTCAAATACTCCTTTGGTGTCTGTAGAGTTGCTTAGTGATTTTTTTTTTCTAAAGCTTAAAAAAAAAAAACTGAATTTTCTTCAGTGAAACATTTTACATGATAAACTAAGATACAGGTTCAACTCCATTGAGAGAGACCCTGGGAATATTTCCATTTAAACAGCCATCCTCTTTAAAACGACTAAAAAAATGATAAAATTGTCAAACGCATATGCGGCTTTGCCAAGACTGACAGAGTGAGAGAACAGCCAAATATGCAAATAAATTAGTCTTAATAATATGTCTTCTGTATAAATAAAATTATGACTGGACTTCAAACAAACAATCTTGTGCCATACTTAATAAAAAAATAAACACATTTATTTAAAAGACTGCCTCGGAATCTGTTTTTTTAGTCTACTGAATCACATACAAATTGAAAAGCAAGACACTGTGTACACGATTTTTGACAGTAAAAAAGAATAAGGTCATATGTAATTAAGGTCTGTAAAAGGCACAAAAAACTTTGGTCCGGTTTTATATGTTTTTTTTTTAATAAAAGAAGGTAAAATATGAATATTTTGTTTAGCTGATTAATAAGGTACTTTAAAATGTCATAGGGCATCTTCTATCTAAATTCTTAAGACTGAACACAAAATAACAAAGAAAGACCTGCTAGTCTTGTGTCCATGGACATTTTGCCGCCCCCCCCCCCTCCCCCACATGGATTTGGAATCTGACTTTTCTAACTTTAGGGACGAAGAACAAAAAATAAATCAGTCATTGAATGGGGGGAAAAAAAAAGATCCAATGTAGATAATTTAGGCTTAGAGACGCTAATACTTCCCCTGTTCGATTTTAAAATAAATACGGTTTGCCAGAAATAAGCAGGGCTAAGTTTCATTTTGTTTCTCGAAAAACGATGGATGATCCGAGGAAACAATGATGGAGGACAACACAAAGCAGTTTCACACCTCCTTTAAAACATATCACACCCAAGATAAATCAACAAGCTAGAATAACGAGAAAAAAAAAAATATATATATATGAATATTATACAGTGAATGATTACACCCCTACATAATCATGAAGATGGATCTCAGACAGATTCACACAAAACAAAGGCATTCTTAAAGGGAAGTACTGTGCTGTGGGCCTCAGCAGAACCAAGGAAGGATGTCTGAAGATGTTCTGGAAAATCTGCAGGCGTCTGTTTAGTCCCTGCTACATACGAAATGAATCCTCCTGTCTGACATCGAAGGGAACAATGGCAGACGTGAGATTCCCTCACATCTGTAACTGTGCCTATTTCATGTCACAAGAACATCATTCAGAACATCACCAGTACACCTGTTGCTGTGTTCGATTCTAATGCATTAAGTATTAGATTTTTGTTGCATATACTTTTCTCCCAATTTAGTAACTGCAACATTTTGTAGTTTCAAGAAGGGTGCTTTTCTAAATCAGGAAAAAAAACTGTTGTTTGCAGGTAAGATCTGATTCCAAATTATTCATGATGATCGCATTTAATGATCCTTGGTCCAACTGCCACTGGCATGATCAAGTCATTTGGTCCTTGCATTGCATTTACATACAATAATGAGTCCAGTAATACATTAATTGAAATTAAGCAGCACTGACTAATGGCAGCTTCTCTCATATTTAAGGCATGCAACATTTTACCGAAATAGCCCTTGAAAATATCTAACAAGCCTATACGAAACCCGTAAGGAGATGTGATAAAAAGGAAACAATCTTTTTATGTGAACTGCTATGACTATTTACAAGGTCCTTGAGCTGTAATGGATTATAATTATAACTGAAAATGTAATCAAACACTGCAGAGTTAGAGTACATTAAAGGCCATATCTGATTAATATGACCAGAATAATCAAAGGACATATTTGATTATTTGTGATTCACAATGCAGTCTGATAAAGTTTAAGCCCACATTACTGTAAAAATTCTACATAAAACATCTGAAGAAATGCCGTTTTAAGGTTCTGTGTAACAACTGAATATAACGAAGAACAGCGTCGTGTGTCATCAAGGGCCTTGGCCTTACGAGCTTCAGTCAGGCTCTCTGTGTACAGATTTCACACATAGACTCAGTATTAACTAAAAGCTTTGCCAAATAATCTGGTCCTCTCATTTTTCAGACAGATAAGTAACCATCATTTTGCCCTGTCTGCATGAGTCCACAATTTTGTTCTACTCCTCCAGCTTAATAAACCTAAAAAAAGAGAAACTGCCTAAGTGTAGGTAAATCCAAACTATTCTCTCCTATTGAAGTTCCCAGGAAAACAACAGGCTTTAAAAGAATGCAAAGCACCACTGAAAATGAAGCACATTGTCACGTAAATGTGATATCATTGGTTTCTCTCCAGCAGTGGAGGGGAGATGATTTGCACCATAAATACATATTTCAGGCACGTGTCTGAGTGTGCTCCCTGGGAAAGAGGCCCACCAACATCAGCCATGTGCCAATGAAGGCTGATTTAGGCACCAGGATACCAACTATGTAACTCATTTAGATCAGACGCCAATGCAAGTCCCAGACGAGGTTTGCTAATAATTTCCAAAGAAGAACACAGTTCAGATCCATCACCAGATTGCCTCCAAAATTATTTCATCTTCATATGATTAAAGATGCCATAATCGGAAACAAAAGAAGCCCACAGCACACACTGTACATCTAGTTAACCATTCGATCCACTATGTGCACTGAAAACAACAACAACAGCACGCATACACTTCCAACTAAGACGAGTAAAACAGATGAACTCTCTCACCAACCCCACAAAGTAGTATATATATCTTAGGTAAGGTTTCTAGAATCTATTTGATTATGAGCACATAATAAGGCACATAATAAGAAATTAAGTGAAGACACAGTAATATGATTTTTCTGTGATTTCTTGAGTGATTATATTGGTACAAAATCCCAGGAAGTTTGATTTCTTTTCACTTCCATAAAAAAACTTATTACCAAAAATAAGTAATTTTCCTTTCAAAAATCCTGACAATTTTTAAAATATACAGACCTGAATTATTTTAAGACTGTAAACTTAAAAAAAAAAAATAATAAAATAAAATAAAATAGTGAGAGAGGGAAAAAGCGTGAATGTTTTAAAACGTTTGCCTTTTGTACCTCTCCAGGTAAAGTTGAAAACAGTAGCCCAGCCTTGCTCTTGCCAACATGCCGCTTTTCCTTGGAGTAAGGAGGAGACTCTGCCGGTGGGTGACGTTGGGGACAGAGGCACAATTCTACTGCATCACAAGAACCTCAGATCTCGCCGACCCTCCTGGAATGTTAAATGTAACTCGCTACCTGGCCCAACGACCCAAGTCAAATCGCTCATGGTTGGGTAATCCTGTTCTCTTCTATACCATGAGAACACACTTTTTTCTCCTGTGGTTCCCTGGGATACTCATCTCCAAATCTAGGCACACATGCAAGGCTTGGTTTGATTGGTAACATTGCAAGGCAGCTGGGGGGGGCGGGGGATATTTTTTTTTTTGCCACAAGGAAACAACCGTAAGAACAAAGCAACAGAATCTAGCATGAAAGGAGCTGAGAAGTGAATTAAGGCAAGGCTAAAGGTTCTCAGATACGGTAGCACTTGCTACACATTACAGATCCATCTGGTAAAATGATCAAACGAATGGACTGGTTTACCTATATACTCTAGACTAATGACAGTCACCCTCTGCAGAGTCTTTCACATTCATGATTCCACGGGTTCTCTTCACCTGAGCACCGAGTGTATGAGTGTTCCAGTAAGCCCACGGCGCGGTCCCTCCGCCCCGCGCGTCCACGTTGCCGGCGACCACATACATGAGGCGGCCCTCCGCCGACATGCCGGCTTCGTTCGCAGACTCGTTCAGAGCAGCGGACGGAAACGCACGTTTGCCATCAGTCTTCACCAATAACCAACTTCTGTGTCTAAAAGCCTTTGCACAGTAAACTGAGCGACGAAGGTGCAAAACGTTCCTTAAATAAAGACTAAATGAGACGGCAGCCCGGTCTGGTCCGTCCCGAAACCGCAGCGCTGCACCGCTCTTGTCGGGGGAATCCGCAGGCGAGTTCCTACAGCGACTGTGCGACACTTGGCATGAATACCACAGGAAATGAAGGGTGTCACTGCACTCCGGCTGGGAGGAGCGAAGCCGGACTCGGCGATCCATCCTGCTCATGGCTCTTTAAACCAAAACGGCTGGTTTTGTAGATGCAGCATTTGGTCACGGTCCACCTGCCGTCAAACATCAGTGTGAAAGCGAACCCTGGGCTTCCAGAGGCGCCCATGAATAGTCCGCGGTAGGAGGCTCCGAAGCGCAACACCCGAGGTGATGTTCGCACGAGGATGTTAAAGATCCTCCCCTGAATCCAGAACTGGCCTTCACTACATGTCCGTCTCTCAGCGTCTGAAGTCTTCTTTTTTAGAATCTAACTATCAAAATGAGGTTATCTATTATGTGTTTATTTTCTGTAAATCGCTAGTTCTAATTCAGCCCATCACTTTTCTCCTGAAGGCCAGGGAGCAAAAGTTTCCATGTGCAAAAAGTGGCTGTTAGATGGTGGATTTGGAGAAGGAGACTCGGAGGTGGTGGTTCTCCCCCAAGTCGTGGTTATGCAGGTCGATGAGGGCCTGGATGGCTTCCTCCACTGAGCCAAGCTGGATCAGAGCCATCTTGTGGTCTTTCCTATCAATCAAAACATGTGTCAAATCATTGGTTAAAATGACATTCGGGAACATAAACCGTACCTCAAAGTACTCAGTAGACTACACTATACATAGAGAGATCATAAAAGCACTGAACCAACAATAATGAATAACTAATGTTGCACATACAAAATGTGCTAAAATCAACATTTTCCATACAGAAATAGATTACTTAACTGTAAAAATCAATTCCCATATCAGAAGGTGTGAGTTGCTTGCCACTATGCTAGTTTAACACACTGCTATCCCAAGGTGCAAGGCTACGCCATAGCTATCAACATCAGGCAGCTTCACACATTACACACAGGAACGGAGGCAAACCCTAAAGTCAATATCATTAAACAATGCTTCCACCTAGTGGCACTACATGCATATTACACTCAAGCACACACTAAGGCAGGGATCTCCAACTCCGGTCCTGGAGAGCTACTGTCCGGTTGGTTTTCTTTCCTGCCGGGCTTCCTATGAGCCACACTTGTTCTCAGGTAAATACCAGGACTTGGTGTGGCTCATCAGAAGCCAGGTAGGCCGGAAAACCTACCGGACAGTAGCTTTCCAGGACCGGAGTTGGAGACCCCTGCACTAAGGCATCTACTGACAATCAAAGGGTGTTGAATTACTCCTATTCACGGCCAGCAAAGCTCAAGTGCAGAAATGGTCATTAGAGAGGTAATTTCATTTGCATACAACAACCAGTTTGGAGAAAAAGACGGCAGGAGAACCCAGAAGTTCAGATGAAGACAATGAGCTTACTGGAAAAATTTGAAGGCCTTTACTGTGTACCCGGTGCCAGCAAAGAGGTCTTTTAGAATGTCATCTGTTACCGAGGGCCTGTAGACAGAAAGCAGAGAGCCAGTGTAAATCTCATCTTTGTTTAAGGGCAGCCAGGGGTCACCCGTCTCCACAAGGACACGGGGAGAATGTGCAAGCAGCACACTTGCTGAGCTGGGGTTCAAGCACGCGCCTTTGGTGTGTCAGCGTGAGGCTTCCCGTGAAGTCACCATGGGGATTTTTTTTCTGTATAACCTTCAACAGCAATGCTCTGGGCAGAATGATTTATGAATGCACGCTTAAGGCAATGCCACGCGCTGCTGTGATTTTAGAAAGTTAGACGTAAAACTATAAAAAAAAAATACTAAAATTTCAATGGAATATTTTACAAAGCTTAGTGAACACAGTAAACTGCAAGCTATCCATGTTTTACTGTATAGTTTCAACAAACTAGAACACTCACGGGATATTGGAAAGGTGAAGAGTCGCAGAAGGAGGGAAAATGTTTTGGAAGTTCTTGGAGCCGGGCTTCTTGAAGCGATGCAAAGGGCTGCTGCTGAAATCCTTAGTCAGCCCCTGGTCCTCCTGCCCTTCCCTGGGCAGCTGGACAGTCTGGTGCTTGGAGATTGTCACGCGGATGACCTTACCGTGAAGCCTCTGCCCGTTTAAGTGGCTCATTGCTGCGAAAAAAGACATGAAAGAATAATGCCGTTAGGCGACTGCACTGGGTACCTCCAAAGTCACAAACACAAAAACTAGGCTGAGCAAGGGGGTGCTTTCCTTACCGAGCTGTGCCTGTGTGGCATCTGCCATCTGTATCAGGGCATTTTCTTTCTTGTTGAAGAGAATTTTTACTCTCTGCACATCCCCGTAGACCCCTGGAGACCAGACAAAGGAGCAGGGTCAGCAAAGAAAATCCAGAAGGGTAAACGTACACTACACAGATAGAGGAGAGGGAAACCCAGAGGGGTAAACGTACACCACGCAGACAGACAGAGGAGAGGGAAATCCTGAGGGGTAAACATACACCACACAGACAGATAGAGGAGAGGGAAATCCTGAGGGGTAAACATACACCACACAGACAGACAGAGGAGAGGGAAATCCAGAGGGTTAAACGTACACCACACAGACAGACAGAGGAGAGGGAAATCCAGAGGGGTAAACGTACACCACACAGACAGACAGAGGAGAGGGAAATCCAGAGGGGTAAACGTACACCACGCAGACAGACAGAGGAGAGGGAAATCCAGAGGGGTAAACATACACCACACAGACAGACAGAGAAGAGGGAAATCCAGAGGGGTAAACGTACACCACGCAGACAGACAGAGGAGAGGGAAATCCAGAGGGGTAAACGTACACCACACAGACAGACAGAGGAGAGGGAAACTCAGAGGGGTAAACGTACACCACACAGACAGACAGAGGAGAGGGAAATCCAGAGGGGTAAACATACATCACACAGATAGACAGAGGAGAGGGAAACTCAGAGGGGTAAACGTACACCATGCAGACAGACAGAGGAGAGGGAAATCCAGAGGGGTAAACGTGCACCACACAGACAGACAGAGGAGAGGGAAATCCAGAGGGGTAAACATACACCACGCAGCTCAGAAATATTCAGAAATTAAGGTATAAACAGTAATCTATAAAAAAGTAAACCTGTAATACCCCTTTAGACAGTGGATTTTAATTTGTACAATACAGCCACCACTACTTGCTGAAAACACATCATCACGGACCAAAAGATCAAAAGATTCCTTACCAAACAAGATGAAGAGTCCATGTGGCGATATACTCTACATAAGAAATGAGGATAAACTCTGTGTTAGTGCCCACAAGCAGGAAGGCTCGCGATGGCGTGGAACCAGTGAAGGCCTTTTCCACAGACTTACATCAGGATTGAGATTGGACACCAGGAGGACCGAGTGCATAGCAGTGGGGGCGATGCCATGGAGCGCCATCCTCCCAGTCACTGCTGACGTAGGGATGGCCAGAGGCCCCAGGCTGCCGGGCATCGACTGCATGGACAGTCCTGGGGAGGCGAGGAGATCAGTAAGAGGAGGACAGAGAAACAGCAGCCATACAGACACACAGACAGCATCTTAGTGACGGTGAGCTGTATTCAAATTCAGAGAAAGAAAAATCAGCCACTACAGCAAAACCTCCACCCTTCACAGGCTGTAGATGGCACTGCTTTCTTCAAATCTCCGTGGGGGTTAATAATTTAGGCATATATAATTTATATCATATTCTTGTTGTTTTTTTAAGATAGTGTTTGGTTCTTTTAACTTAATCAGAATAATACTTTTTTTATTATAGCTCTATTTATATAAAAATCAGTGATTAACAACCAACCTGAATATTACTAGCAGTAAATGACCACTAATTCATGACTTGATTATGACTGACTATTTCACTCAAGAGGCAAAAATATAAGAAACATCTTGATTATTTTACTGCATAATTTGGTGTGTTGGGACTGGAAAAGTACAGCTCAAGCTATTCTAAATGGGTTCTGAGAAGCCAGGGTGGGAACTGTACTTACTTTCTTCCTCCATCTCACATTAATGCACGACACACACCCACACGCAGACACCACGGGACGGGAGAGGCGGATTAACGATGTCAGCGACGGGCACGCGTGATCTGACACACCTGCTCCTTGGGCGAAGCCAATGCTGGGAGCAAATCCTGGACCTCCAGTGTAGGGAGAGGAGATGATACCAGGAGCCCCTAGGAGAGCGACACATTCGGGGGAGACAGAGCAGCCAGGTCAGTGTAAGGGATGGGAGGGGGGAAGCCCTAAAGGGCACAGAACTGTCACCCTGAGGGAGCTCACACACAGCATGCCTTCATGAATATAAAGTGCATGCAATACTATCAGGTGAACATTAGGGGGCAAAATGCTTCCTGAATTTTCACCAGCACTGTGTGCAGAGCGAATTGTGCCACATACAACAGGGGCGGTGCATGGCTCTGTGGCTTACTACTCCATGCCTGGGACCCTGCTTGAGGACTTCACCATTAGCCCCCTTAAGTAAGGCCCTTAACCCCAGTTACTCCCTAGACTGTCTCACCCCGCTTTCCCAGTTGTTCATCACTTTGGATGAAAGCGTCAGCAACATAAGTGTAACGCATTAGCCTGGGTGAAAGCCGCCAATCAAGCAAAACCTACTTTATAAGTCTATGTATAGTTTAGTAGTTCGCCTTTTGGATCATTTACACTGGCTTGTTCTCACTGTTTAATCCTATATAAAATAATGTCCTCTGTCCAATTAAAGCCAATGTTCTGAGATTCTGCTTTTATTATCTGTATAATTCCCTGGTATGGGATATGATTTTTACAGTCAAGTAATACATTTCAGTATGAAAAATGTTGATTTTTGTACATTTTGTATGTGCAACATTAGTGATTTATTATTGTTGGCTCAGAGCTTTTGTGATCAATGGTCATATTTGTGAAACTCTTACCAACGACCCAGCTGCCGGTGATCTCCCCCCTTCGGAGCACGTCGGCCAGGGTGAAATGATCATGACAGGAGCCTAGACACACAGACAGTATATAAGGCATCTTTTCAAACAGTCTTTTTGTCTTTTACGGTAAGTGGTGGTTCTCCTAGGGACCCTGTACTGGATGGCCGTCGGTTGGGAAATGGATGGATGGACACGTGGTTTCATACATTTTGCTTTTTTTCCCCGAAAGAACAATATTTCTCATCTTGCTGGAACTTGTAATTTCTCAATAAGAAATTATTTAGCTGCGACAGACCCATGCGGGAGCACCGGGCAAGCAGGCCAATTTACATCTGGCTTTTCAAGTCAGCATCTCAGACTATTGCATGTTGCACGGGAACAGGCCATAAAACAGAGAACTGTAAACCCACTTATGAAGATCTCTGCATCCCTCTTTTTTTCCCGAGAAACCTTTGGCTTGATGGCAGCTTGGCACGCATCGGGTTTAGAAAATGACTTGGTAGAGTTTCTGACATGGAGCAGACACGTTCCCATGTGTGTCTCTGCCATTGGAGGATGATCCATTGCAGAACTGCATCTGGGAATGGGCCTCCAAGGATCTGCTGTAAGCTTAGCTGATTTATAGGCCCCAGTCCATATTATTGGACAAATAAACAAAAACAGCTGAAGCCCAAGTATACAGATATGTGTTTTTCTCAGCTAAAATTCCTGTCACCATGCTGAAGATTTTGCTGGTGAAAAATGATCATGGGTTGAAGATCTCAGCATAAAGTGTGGTTTGGATTTTCAGGCACTGCAGCAGAAACCTGAACCATGGGGCTCAATACAGGCTCCATTAATGGCTGATAATGGCCATGCTCATTTTGTCCAGAAAAACATTCCAGCCCATTCCCAGGAAACTCCCAGCTCCTTCGCAAGCTGCTCCCAGCCCCTTCCCAAGCCGCTCCCAGCTCCTTCCCAAGCTGCTCCCAGCCCCTTCCCAAGCTGCTCCCAGCCCCTTCCATAAGCTGCTCCCAGCCCCATCCAAAGCTGCTCCCAGTCCCATCCCAAGCTGCTCCCAGCTCCTTCCCAAGCTGCTCCCAGCTCCTTCCCAAGTCAGAGCTCAGGACAGTGCCGGACTGACAAGTGCTTACCAAAAGGGGTGGTCATGGCAGGTTCCAGTGTGGGCTGGCCGTCACCAGACGGGAGGTCCAGGCGTGTGAAATCCCTGCTCTTGTCATTGTTGTACTTGACGTTCAAACTGGTCAGCTTGGAGAACTCGACGCGCAAGGTGCAACAGGCGTTGTAGATGTTCTGACCATCCAATGTCTGGCGGGCAACATGTTCATGTTAAAGGCCTCTCTCACTCTGACTCCTTGCTATGCTGCTGGAATGGCAGACCTGCTGCGGCTGCAGAAACTAAACTACACCACGTTCCAAATTATTATGCAAATTGTATTTAAGTGTAAGATTAAATATTTTGTTTTTCAATTAAACTCATGGATAGTATTTGCATCTCAGGGCTCTTTGGATCATCTCAGACACCCGTGATAATTAGTCTGCCAGGTGAGCCCAATGAAAAGAAGAACGACCAACATTTTCAAGGAATATGGGAAAGAAAGAGGATCTCTCTGCTGCCGAAAAGAGTGAATTAGTCGAATGCCTCGGACACGGCATGAAAGCCTTACATATTTCACGAAAACTTAAGCGTGATCATCGTACTGAGACTTGTGTCGACTAGGAAACTCAGAGAAAAATATCATCTGCATAATAATTTGGAACGCGGTGCAGAGTAAAAGGCTGAACGCTCCAATCATAATGAAGAGGAAGTGGGCTTTCCAGCGCCTTACGGGGAAGGGCAGAGGAGGCTGCTTTTGACGGGACAGCCCGCCTGAGCTCAGCGGTGAGGCCGTGACACGCCACCGCGGATGGGCCGGGCCGGGCACTCACCGCTTTGGCATGCTGAGCATTCACAGGGTCTGCGTACTGGAGCAAGGCCTGGAACTGGTTATTCTTGGTAAAGGTGATGATCTTCAGGACTGTCCCAAACTTGGAGAATATCTGTGCAAAACACAAGCAAGAACAATTTTGACTAAAATTCCTTTATTCCACCAAAAAACACATCAAGTGTTCTGATTTTTATTCTTCTCAAAGAGGATAGCTTAAATGCAGACATTTCTGAACATCGCCAAAGAGTGAGAGCAATGCTTGTTCATATGTGGCTTTTAACCACACAAAATGAAACTTGACTATACATCCACTGAATCTGCCAGAAAAAGACCGGTCAAGTAACTCTTTCTCCATCAAGCTACTGGTACCCATGCAAAAAATAATAAAATAAAGTCCTCCCTAAACCCAACCCTGAACCAGATATGCAACACCTATAATGACAGAATACCTCAAAAATGACAGGGGAGGACGAGGAGGGAGATACCTGATGGAGCACTTCCAGGGAGACAGGATAGAAGAGGTTTTCTACGATGATACGGAGTACTGCACTCTGGCCGGGCACAAGGGCGCCCTCGCTGGCTGAGGCAGAGCTGCTCAGGGTCACGTTCCCAGAATGCAGCGTGTTCACGGCCTGCAGGGCTGCCTGGGCTCTCTGTGACAGTCACAAGGGAGAAATGTCATATCGCACTGTATACAGCACCAGAATCTCCCCTACTGCCAGTTTATAGTGCATGCTTGACGTCACTGGCGTTAATGTGTGATTGGGTCAGGCGCTGGGGTTAGCTAGGAGAACGTGAAATTGGCCAGAACCATCAACAGCTCAACAATAAGATAAACCGGAATTAAAAAAGTGAGGAAAACAGTCCATTAAACAGATACTCTGGGTATAAGGTGAAGGGAGGGTTTTCCTTGAGGCGAGGAAGGCTGACGCACCCCCTGATTGGGCAGGTTGTCAGTCTTCAGCTCCCGGTGGTTGGAGTACTGGATGAAAACGGGCTGATTGCGGATGTGTGGGGTGGCAGACGTGTAGTAGTTGACCATCGTGATTGCTGCTTCTTCTGAAGCCATTTCTATGAAGGCCTGGAAGGGAAAGGACAGTGTCAGCAAATGTAGCCAGAGAGATGTCTGCAAAGAATGTACATTAAATGTCATGCACCTATACAGTGTATGGCCTTCAAATACACCTCTGACCACCTCTCTATACAAGACCCCGCTACAGCTAGCGTTCCCGGTCCGTTCCTATCTGTTTAGACCACTTTTCCTCCCAATCCGGTCGGCAGTCCCCACCAGCTAACAGTTAACATGTGCCCTAAATTCACTCATTCAACTGCCTAAGAAGCCCCACTATGCCGACGTCATTGAAGAACCGGTCTAGAGATCCAAAGCACCGTCCTGCCTAGAAATAGAGCCCATGATGCTGGCATTTAACTGGGAACGGTATACAGTAATGGTTCACTAGAGAGAGTGTATTATACAATCCTAAAAGAAAAACAGGCCACTGATTCTTGCAGTGGCTTAAAGATCTACTGCCCTTGTGAAAAGGCTTCTTCACTATTATCCAGTATGCTAATGAGAAACCGAGCAAATGACCCGTGATGATACAGCTTTTATTTTCTCCACCTACTTGGTTTTTCCCTTTAAGCATCAACAGGTTAGTGACTTTGCCAAAGGGAATTCCGAGGGAGATTATCTCTGCTTCGGAGACCTCGGTGGGAATCTTCCGCACGTGGAGCACACGGGAGGGGCCACACGGAGACCTGTCTCCTTTGAACTTCTTGCTGTCGTTGCCATTAGCTGCAGGACGAGAATGTCACACGAAAAAGCACTCTGTGAACGATCAGCTTGAGGCATTCGGTACAAATTCTCTCCCTCTCTCTCTTTCTCTCTCTCTTTCCCCCCTAAAATTCTCCTCCATCTTTTCCCAGCTGCAGCACCAGCAGCGCCCCCCTTAAAGCCGTTACTAAAAGCCCCACACTTCATAAGTCTTTATCCGCACTGATTTAATCTGATCGCATTGACATACGTGCTCATGTTCCTTCCTAGATTCAGGCCGAAGCCACATGCTCCACACATATTGTTTATCTGCAGTATCTGCTAAGTTCTAAGCATGTTCCCTGGACCAGGTAAAACGCTCACTGTGCTCAGAAACGGCACAGCTGAAGTGGAGCATTTCGCTGTTGACTGAGAGGCCCTCGGCTCCCCGCCTGACTTCTTCCCCTCAGGTCGGCTGCTCTCCCTGCTTCTGTCTACCTCCAGAAAAGCTGCTTAGACATTCGAGGAGAAGAGCGATACCTGTAGATGGAGTAGAACTGCTCATGGTAGATGGCGGTATGTGAAACCAGAAGAGAGAAACTCCTCAGATCCCCGCTGAGAGACAAAAGACAAAGGTTAGTTAGCAGGCACCCCCCAGCTTTATGCAGGTCAAAGAATGTGAGAAATGCCGGAGGCAAAAAGATGACATTGACACGAGTGTACCAGCTACTGCCGAAATCATAGATCTAACAGCTACATTATTTGCAAAGTGAAACTTAAAGGATTTTACACAAGCAAATGCAGGATTTTTCTCTTATACATAAATGTAAAGATAATGGATCAGAGAGGCTATTATGAGCCTCACTTGACATCAAAGCTCGCTTAATATAGTTGAAGCAGCACAATGCCACTCATGCAGGTTTAGGGTCATGTGACAATAAAAAGAAAAAAAAAAAAGTGTCAGGATTGAATCTAACATGTTTAGTCATGTGATATCAGGAATGAAACACATTGAAAGGCACATTGAGTCCAAGAATGAAGACCAGGTCTGTAGCAATATTCTGTCACATCAACCATGTCGGTTCCAAGATCCGTGTGGTGGTACATCAAAGCAATCAGATCGGTACCATGATCCATGCGGTGTTAAGTCACAGCAACCGGGTCAGAACCAAAATACTGTCAAAGCGAGTTGGAACCAAGATCCAAGTAGTGAAACATCATAGCCACAAGGATAGTACCTTGGTCCATGTGGTTGTATATCACAGCAAACGAGTTGGTGCCAAGATAGTGTCATAGAGACTGGGTCAGTACCAAGATCTGTGTGATGTTACATCACAGCGACCGAGTCAGTACTAAGACACTGCCACAGTGACCGGGTCAGTACCAAGATACTGGTCACAAGGACCAGGTCAGTACCAAGATATGTGTGGTGTTACATCACAGCGACGGGGTCAGTACAGTGACCACAGCACTAATGCACCAGGATGATGAGTGTAAAAGGAGGGGTCATCACACCTGGGTTATGAGAGTGCTGCACACACTCACCCAGCTGCCGTTCGGGGACACACAGGCCAGCATGGAGCCTGTCCACCTCATTAACATGAAACTCTATTCTAGAGAACAAAACTGCATCTGCAGGCATATTACACATCTTAGGAAGACAAACGCCACGTCTGACTCCCACCAGCCGCAGAAGAACACCACTCGAGCATTTTCACAACCTCGCCCGCCCGTCTTACACAAGCTTTGCTTCCCGATGCATCAGAACACCAGCACCGTTTCTGACACAAACTTCTTTTGTTTTCAGAGCAAAAACTGTTATTTTATTCCTCCGTCCTTGAATCCTCTTATCAGAAGAAGCACGCAAAGAAAACGGCAAGCCAACACCATTCCTAAAATGCCAAGATCATTTTCTACCACATCACAGCAAACTGAAGATAACGAGTCATCAAACTAATGCGACTGCAGAGTGTCAAGCAAAACGCAAGGAGCGGACTCCATCTTGACAGCGAGAGAAACGGGAAAGTATCAGGGAGAAGTCGGGACTGTACCTGAGACGCATGTCAGTCTAGTCCTCTGTGTGAGGAAGAGGGGGATCGCGCAAGGGAGGAGGGGAGGTCCATTCGGGCCTTGGGGAGGTTTGAGAGATAGGCAGAGAGAGAGAGGGAGAGAGAGAGACGGAGCGATAGAGAGAGAGAGAGAGAGGGGGAGGAAGACAGATAGTGGAGAGCGCGGAGAGAGGGAGGCACCGACACGGGCGGACACGCGGCTTCAGCTGTACCGTGCGACGAACCTGAAGCAGTAACAGCACACGCCCGCATCACGGAAAGCGGCCGGGACACAGGTCCGACGGCTCGATGGGCGGTTTCCCCGGAAACCGGGGAGGTTTGGCGTACGAGGGGGACAGCTGTCCCGTTAGCCTGGGCCATGCCTCTGTGGGAGTGAAGGGCAGACATGCACAATCCCCATTGTGTACAGCATCTATTATTAAGCACGGTCTCCTTCGTCGGTAACAGGATACAAGCTGACAAATAAAAGGAGCGAAGGCGGGGAAAAACCGGCCCAGGCTCACTTTACAGAGGCCCGGTGGGCCCACAGAGACGGGGCCGGCGGCAGGCTGGGATGGCGAGGGAGCCACGACGATGCCCGAAACGAGGGTCAGCTATCGCACCGCGGCATTCAGCTTATTTTCACTTATCCTAACAGGCCTATTAACCACAATCCATCTTTCATGAGCACTGACCCCAGTTCAGCGACACCGTGAGCGACCGCTATGGTGTTTATCTTCAAGACGTCTACAGGAATGAGCTGCAGAGACCAGGCCAACAGGACGGCACTTATTCACTTCACTTTAGAGAAGGCCAGGCATGGGCAAGGATGAGAGTCATCACGAAGTTAGCAGGAGTTCCGGCCTTCCGGCCTTGTGGGTGGCATGTGCACAGCAAGCAGGTCTTCCCACCACCAACGGACCATCAGCACAGCTACAGATTCACATGCCCTAACATCACCTGAAGCGAGCAGGGTACCAGAAGCCATCAGACATTCCCGATTTCGTGCTTATCTAGCTAGTGAGGTGTGAAGCCGGGACAGACTGTTCGGGTACATCTACAGGAAAACGATACAGGCACACGGGGCCTGTTCTGAGGACCCGACTCGCAGGGCCCGTCTTTTATACCGCCTGCCTAGCGAACACAATGACTGTAGGAAACAGGAACTGGAACCTCAGGTTACTAAGGCAGAGTGAAGGCCGGTGTACATTTCCCGTTAATATTCTAAGTGTGTAACAAAGAGGAGCGCGGCGGACACCGAGCCAGCTGACATTCGGAGCCGGTGGATGCGACACATGATCCAGCGGCAGATTTTTTAGCAACGTAACATTATCTATAAAAATTACAAATGACCCCACCTTCCTTACATGCCAATGATTTGGGTTATTATAAGCAGGCACTGTCACAGACAGCTAATGGCAGGAAGAAGCCCGGACACACTCAAACAGTGTGGTAAAGGTAAGGCCCACTTACTCAAGTATAACGCGGTTCCAGCACACTGCTGCTGCTATGCAAAAATCTTAAAGAACCTTCAGTCCTCACATGGAGGGTCAGACATAAAAGCCAACAGTCAATACAAAGCCTGCCCTAGAGTCAATGTTTTATTATATCAATATTATCTTTTATTGTGAGTATCTTTCATAGGTGGCACTTTAATTGCTCACTAATGTGATACAACGTGGGAGAAACACCAGCTAATTTTATTTCACCGCAACGAACATCACAATAAACAACACTGTCGAAAACACTAGACACGTCAAACTTGATTAACTTGATACCTCGGCGTAGCATTAGCTGCCTATTACTCGATGCAACTGTCTATCATCAGCATTTAGTGCTCATCTCTTTACCCAAAACTTTCAATGAAGGCCACAAGCAAGCTCTCATCACTTCTTACCGTCACAGTCTGCCTGCATGATAGTCAATGGCGTAGGAGAGAACTTGATATTGGGGGGGGGGGGGGGGGGGGGCAACTTAATAATTTACAGGCAAAGTTCTATTTATTTTTTTGTTGGGACAAATAAATCCAAATGAAACATCCGCCCGGTTTCTACACCCCGATGACAGCGTCAGACTGACCATAGCTCTAGGCCTGACTCTGGCACTAGCTCTAGGTCTGACGCTGGCACTAGCTCTAGTCCTGACGCTGGCACTAGCTCTAGGTCTGACGCTGACACAAAATATGGTGACCAGATAATCCATGTCATCTCGGATGCTTTGAGCTACTTCAGGCTTTACAAACTACTTTAAATCTGAAACACTCCTTTGCTTGGCTAATAGTTAATTTCTTCTTGTGCTTTAACTGGTTTGTTCTGATGACTGAAAGACTCATCCAGCTGTTTCATATTAACATTAGTGACATATGATTATTGGTCAGTCTCCTATCAGCACACAGTAAGAATGCAGCGCTTAAGTGAAATCCAGGTCCTTTTAATTGAAATGGTACTTTACAAATCCTGTCCTAGCTCAAAGTGTCTGGGATGACATGGATTATCTGGTCACCCTACATATAAACAAACTATATACACTTAAATAAAGGCACGAAACTTCTCTGTCAATGACGGTTTTAATCCCCATCCTTAACGTTACCTGTAAGCTACATTTTAAAAAAAGTCCGAAAAACAGAGTTCAATGTACCGTGTTTATATGAAGGAATTTTCCGTATACATTTTCACCGGCGTTTAATCCTCTAATTTGAATTTCACGTTGCATTGTGGGAGCAAGTACACTCGCTAATGCCTGTAAATTTAACAAAAAAAATCCGTAAGAAAACGGATTATGTCCTGACAGAAAATTACCAGTACATTATGCATTTTTTCCGGATGTTTTTTTTTTTTTTTACAGTGTAGCTGGTTGACGGCTCGAACAGGGGCCGGTTGCACGAAACAATGTAAGTTTTCCCCTTAAGTATGATACTGCCAATGACATTAAACATATGTTGCATCTGACGAATATAAATAAAATAAAAATAAAAGCCGGATTTCCACCGGTGGCAACTTGGAAGTTACGCGAAAGTGCGGGGGAAAGAGAGAAGCAGGCGAGCAAAACCTGAGCAGATGGATTTATTTTTGTATCTGTTACATTAAATGCATTCATGAATACCTTTTTCTGCATGTGTCTATATATTTCTGCATCGAAAATTCGATTGAATAACCAATATACTTCTGTCTCTGTCTTCTTGCTGGTACCGGCGGTCAAACTTACCAGTGTTAGCCAGATTAAATAATGTATTATAAACATGTCGTGGGCGGTATAAATAAAATTATAAATCGACTGTCAGTCAAATCTATAATGCTAGATAAATTGACCATGATCGTATCCAGTCGCGGATTTCTTGGAATTGGTTCATTTTCTTTATTTACGGCCAAAAACGGCGTGCTGCGGTTAAGGTACAGTCTCTTGTGCAACCGCTAAGGGACATTTAAAGGATTCCTTAAGTATAAGATAGGAGATAAACTTAAATACTTATGTGAAATTTTTAATGAAATCTTAAGGAGGACATTTAAGGGTGTTTTGTGCAAGTGACCTGACTTTAAGGAAATCTTAACTTAAGGCATTTTGTGCAACCGGCCCCAGAATTTAAGCCGTTCCGTTCTCTCCCAGGACTCTCATGAAAGTTCTGGCTGGGGTCCTGCACAGGCGGCAGCATGGGTCACGAGTTCCACAGCAATTGGGCTGCCCGTTTGTAAATCGGCGCACCGCACTCAGATATCGGCCGATGCCAATACGTCCAAAGATACCAAATATCGGCCCGATATATCGGTCGACCTCTAATGCGAGCCCACGTCTATTCCCCCCGCAATGAATGGTTACTGAGATCAGGCAGTCTGAATTAATGCCTGTTCATTCTAAGAGGGGTATTTTAAACTGTAAACTGTTAAAAAAAAACGCCAGCATCTCAACCATTACTCTTTGTTTCTCTCACATCAACTATGGCTAATGTAGCGATATTGTGAAGCATTCAGACAGCACAGCACCAACATTCATCAACCAAAAATTGTGCACATCACAGAAAAAACCTAATCATGCCAATTATACAGTCAAATGAAGCAAATACTTCTTTTACAAATGTTCTTGCTCGTGAGCTGTGGGTCTCTGCTGAATTTCAGACAAGGAGGATGCTCACTGCCACCTACTGCACCGGAGACCACATCACCGCAGTCGCTTTTCAACAGCTGCGTAAGTGCATCGCTCGTCTTCTCCAGCACATCCTCAGAGATGGCCTCCTATACAATTTAGGAACGTAATGCCCAACTTGAGGATATGGGCGACAGCAACATCCTTCCCGGAAACAAAGACATTCTAGCTCAGAAAATAGTATCATTAAAATTTTTATGTGCTCCGGGGTAAGTGTGGTTCATACAATTCGTTCGTACAAGATTTCATATATCAAATTTGGTTTATTTCACGTCAAGTAATATTTAGTGGGAAAGCACATAAGGACACAAATTCACAAATTCAGGCAGGATGACAAAGATCAGTGGTATTTTTCTCTTCCTTGCCTTCTTTCCTTCAAACAAGTTCAGCACAACATGCGATCGACACACTCTCACACAGGAATACAGCAACATACACCAACTAGGACCACGTGGCTCCAAGTCTGGATTAACCTGCTAGTGTTCAAGTTTCCAGAGAAATATATAAATATCACTTCCCACAAAGCAGGACAGTGAGGGCTGTATGGCCAATGCAGCAAAAACTGAAACGAGCCGAGAGTCTTCAGTAGCTTCGACATCACGGCAGGTGCTTCCCAGCGCTGACTCACCACCTCGAGCCCAGGGCAGAAAGAAAAGTCACCAGCCCTGAGTCTCTCGTTCCTCGTGCCCTAGTGTGACGCTTCATTGCTGTGCAGTTTGAACCACGTCCCTCCACTCTGCAACGACGTTTAGCTACAGGTGGAATATCCCCATTCCCCTCCATCCACTGATTGCGTTTGGCATCTAACTGACAAATGAAAAGTCCTCTATTGAACTAGTATTTATGCTTGTTCTACTTACCGTGCTCATGATGGTTGATGGAATGGATTACGTTATATTTCTAATTTTAACAACTTAATGGCAGCTAGATACCTAGGTAACTAACATCATTGTTAATAAATTCAATAAAGCAAGATTACTTGTTCACAATGATTGTTCTGTCTTGTTAACAATCATATTTGCCTCACTGACAACAATCCACATAAGTCCATTTGAAACATTAAACCATTCACTGATGGTTGTGTAAATATAGGTTTCTATTTGTGGTGCCAAGAGTGTGTCATTATGTTGTTTGAGGTTTATTATGTGAAGGACTTTCTGACAAAATGCATTTTTTCATGCTCCTGAAATAACGGATTATTGGAGATACCCGTTTTCCATTGGACAGTGATAACATGCAACCATCATTAAAAAAAAAAAAAAAAATTAATTACCAAAGCAATGAGAATGATTAAATATCCATATCCCCATCCAGTATTACAGATTTATTGAAAACAAACTTAAACCACAATAGTATTTGAGATATTTATGACCTTTAGAAATATTATTCTTAGAGTGTAAGGTTATATAACATGAACGAGGTAGTTTATTAGTACTGTGCTGACCCAAAAATCTCTATTGTCACAACAAACAACGGTTGTGGTCCTACTGCTCAAGATCATGTTGTTCTTCAAAGCAACATCTCAAAACTGGCACTGTAGTCTCATCTAGTGTCAGAGAGGTAACAGAGAGGTAGCCTTCAAAGATGCGAGACTGTATGATCAGCATTTTGCCCACCGTTCCAGCTCCGCTGCTTAAAGATTGAAATACTTGGAACATCCTGTTTTTGAAGCATTGTTCGGTTTGTAGCACTTTAGACAAAACATACTTTCCTTGTCCTTGTCTTTTGTGCGTTCTGTGCAGAACACGAGAGTTAAGCAGACTGCATCTTTGCACATTAGCATAAGAACCTTGAAAGCCAATGGTGCTTTTCCACAGGCATACAGGAACCAAGCTGTACCATGACGAGGGACTAGCCACACAGCGGTACCAGCCCGCTTCAGTTTTCCACTGCAGAAGAGTCAGCTTGCTGAAGGCGTGGAGAGCATAAAACCGAAGAGGCACTTATTTACTATTTACACGGCGAACATGGTTTTTTTATGTACTAATTTCCCAATTTTCTAGTACATCTGTGAGAATCGCCACGTTATGTTAGCATCAAATGTCAGTGGAGTCAGCATTCACTTGCGTAAATTAGCATTATGAATCCATTCTGTTCAGCTGTTCTATAGCACTTTCAGTAAAGCATGAACATTTTCAACTTCCAAATTATAGGGAATACATCAATACCATTGCTATGTGAGATACTACTAATAACAAATTATGTATAGAATATACCCTTTTTCCTTCAGATAATCCATGCACAGAACACTGGTATCTCCAAACATTTTGACCAATCAGATGGTGGTGACGCAAGCAGCTCAGTTTGGTCACACTTTTAGCCCTGATGGTAAGGGTTAGGGTTAAGGTCAGGGCCATGTCAGCGCATACTTTACAATGGATAACCACCAGTTTGAGGTACGGCTCCGATACAGATCAGTTCTCGGTTGCAGTGGAAAAGCACCATATCACATCTGAGCTTATCCTCTCACCTTTAAAGCGCGCAGACCACACCACTGCTTGCAACTGGCTATATTAAATCACTGATTTCTTTAAAGACTGTCATTCATGATCTCAGGACTGCACAAGGGAGAACCATGTGGCCCAGTGGTAAAAAGGAACTTCAAAAAAGGTATTAAAATCAATTATAACATCACCCATTCACTGCCAAAATTAAAGAAAAACACTCCATGAAGGGAGACAATTATAGCACTTTCTGCTTAAAATCAAATCAAAGCCTGCATTATATCATAAAAATTCTCCTTCTCACTTAAATCAGAAATTGTTTTCAAATGATCACATATCAGGAAGCTATTGAGATGAAAGCATACTGAAATGGGACCGAATAAAATACTCAATGAATAAAAAAAAATTAAACATCGGCGCACCTTGAGAGCAGCGGATACGAGATGTGAAACCATGTTACAGGCGGCTGGAGAAGAGAGGATCCGAGAGACACGGCAGGCTGTATCGGGGGGAGGGCAGACAACCACACACCACCGAGCAATTCAGGGGAGAGAAACCAGTTGCAGTGTCGGCCATTAGCACAATATCCAAAACCAAAGTAAAGCTCAATGCAGCCTTTTCCACAAACCTGTCACAAGGGAGTACGTTTCAGATTAGAGCAAATGTTTAGTCTTTCAAGGAAAGCTACAGAAACCACAATGGGATACAAATCAGCTTAGCCTGTACAGGGACACGCCCCCAGAATCAACCCCCCCCCCCATCTTCCCCCACCCACAGACAAGTCCCATCTGTGTGTCCAGCTGCCTTTTGAAAAATGCTCACTTGGTACTGATTCTAGATCCGCCAAATCCAGGAATCAGGAATAATAGGCTCTATGGCAGTCCATTTATAAGAACTGTATGAATTGTCCATTCGAAAGACTCTGTTAACCTGGTGAC
>JAODKL010000118.1:19475158-19489129 GCA_026780765.1 Petrocephalus schoutedeni
GGTTATGGGGAAGTGGGGGGCGGCCTTTGGTTGGGCTCCAGCTCTGTAAACGGCGATTTTAAGGACGTCTCTGACACACCAAAGCTTGTTAGTGAGGCTCCTAGCAGAACCACAGTTACCATTTCCATCTGGGAATGGTGGTCAGCTTTGGAACAATGATGACCAGGGTCCACACCACTATCCAGGCTTTGATGAATATTATGTGAGTCTTTGTTAAAATCACTGTTTGGACTAACAGATTAGACTGACTTCCTGTGATAGGCTGTCTACAGGTTTTGAAACTGGCTTAGGTTGAGTCATTATTGTCATTCTATGAATCGCACACCTCCCAGGCATCTCTGTGTCTCTGGATCCTCATAAAAGTTGTATGCGGACTGAGATCTATCCTGCAATATTCCTGCATCTCTGACCCAGTGAGCCTTGGACTTCTGCTTGGTGTGGGGTATCGCCCTGAGCAATGCGCCCGTCGGGAGCTGACCCCCAGCCTGTTGATGATCGTTGGCTTTCCTGTGATCTCCTCTCATGCCGATACTTCACCAAAGTACTCAAAAGAAAAGACTACCTATTGCAACGTGGCCGCTATTATGACAGGACATTTGTGACTGAACTTATTGTGATATTCACATCTGACAGGGCTTCCATGGTTAACTGTGCGGCTGGTGAGCAGAGCACACAAGCCTGAGCGAGTCAAGAGCTGGTTTATTATTCAGCATTAAAGTCTGTCATACTCGGTGTGTTTCAGTCGGGGCAAACGTGCTGCAGCAGGATACGGTATGTTGTCACATGACCGGTAGGCTACAGTGTCATCCAGCATGTTTCAGCGCGATACGTCGTTCTTTGCTGCAACGCCATGCGTCGCTCTGCCGTAAAGGACGTCCCTGCATATGGTTAACGTTCCTTTTTCTGAGTGCTACCAAGGCGCCTTCTGTTACGGACGCAGGTGCGGCGAAGGCATCCAGCTGTCCTCTGCACGTGCTCCCCTGTTATTTTTCATTTCGACAAAAATGCAGAAGAGGCACCTACCTTCATGAAGTCTTCTCCATCTCTGATGAGCATTGCATTGTTAGCGAAGGCTAACAGCTCCTCCGAGCTCTCCAAGGCACCGCTGCTCTGAGTCAGCTGATTCTGTAATGCACAAGGTCGGACATGACAACTACGACTGACCTCTGCAATAAATATAACCATAAACTCGATGAAACCATTATATGAATTACATGCGAACGGGATATAAACTGTAATCAGAATGGGTAGCATCATCAGGGTATAAACGTGGCTTTTTCATGTGATAGTGAAATTTAGGTTAGTATGAATGCAGATAGTCATTTTCAACAGACTGCTTCAGAGACACATTTCACCAGACACCACACACACAGCACATGCAGCTAGAGGGCAGCAGAATAGCGGAACATGAAACTCGTGGCCACTAGGGTTGGACTAGTAGGGCTGGGAGGGTCAAAGGTCAGCTGGCTGGCCACGCCCCTAGGGCATGCTAACCCACAGGTTCAAATGATTCTGTGCTGCAACTCACCTGTTTACAAGTCAACATTTACAAGTCAACTTGCACAAAAATGTTTTATAAGTCAACTTGCACAAAATCAGTTTCTGTTTCATCTGGGCACAAGCTGACATTATACTACCAGCACAATGCATGAAGCTGATTTTAATAACTTAAAAATCATCTTCACTAGAATCATCAAAGTTTACAGTATAATCTGAAGCATCTGCTGGGAGTAAATACAGAAGTAAGCACTTTATCTACTCTTAGATATTCTTTTATGCTAACGTATCAAAGCTCTGCTTTCATATTACTGAGAGGCAGCCTGGAGCGCCCCTGTGCAGACAGAGAGCCCGGGCTCTCCTCATTACCTGCAGCTCCTGCATTTTGCGGGTTTGCTCCTGCTTGACTGCGCTGGTCATGCTCTCTTTCATCTCATACAGCACAGAAAATAACGTGTCAAACTCCTCTTCCAGATCAGACAGCACGTGTGAGGTGTTGCTCTGCAAAAATCAGACACGTCTGTCACACATACAACCTTTACGAACAGCTAATCTAGGTGGATTTCACTACAGCCATTACCCTGATACACAGCCATACTTACTAATACCGCTTCCGTCTGTAGGCCTCGTAACAGCCCACCTTATTTTAAACACACATCAGTTTTATCTGGGGAGCTTGCTGCATTAGCGGGAAGTTTAGGCCGGATTCCACACTTAGGCTCACTGGCGTTTACGTGGACATTACTCTTTGGCCCACTGGGTGTCATGCCGAAAAAGTCGCACACTAATTATACACATTGGGCTCTCAGCTCTGCGGGCTCAGTTATGCTGCGACAGAAATGGCTCCGCTACTCCAACAGGCTCAAACCCGTGGGAAAGGAAAAGACGGGAGCGTCCAAGATGTGCGGAAACAGGTCTGGTTTCCCGGGAGAAAAAAAACTCAGAAAAAGAACTCAGTGTACAGGCTCTCATTGTAAGTGTTGATTTCTTAAAACTAACTAATAAATGTATTACCCCTGCATGTTTTAGCATGGCGCAGGATAATTAACACTAACATATAAGAATAGTGCTCAAAATAGTAAACTGTACACCAGCTTACATAGCCGAAGCTTAGGTTAGCATTCATCGGTTTGCCTTAAACTTGACATACAACCTACCACAATTTAGCGTGCGGTAAATGTAGGCCGCAGACTCACCTGCAGGCTTGTTAGGGAATACCGGAGTGTTTCAATGAAAGTGTGGAGCTCTTCCTTTCGTTTGGCTAACGTAGTAATTATCCTGTGCAGGGCCTCCTGGCGAGAGAGCAGATGCTTCAGTACGTGGGTGTAAGCCAGGCACGCAACCACTTAGTACATTAGCGGGTTTGACCCCCCCTCAAATGCAGCTTCAGCTCTGGCCCTATCGGTAGGGTTAGGGTTAAGGTCTGGTGTGAGCTCTCCAAGGTGCTCAGCTAAGTCAGTGTGAGCACCACTGAGAGCTTCTTGGTACACAATCAGGCGGTGAAGTACAGCTTCGAAGAGGCCATGGCATTGTAGATTTCAGCAGGGTTTTGATGACTTTCTAATATCTATATCTGAAAAAACATGTACATTTAGCGAGGAATCGGTCAGTGAGTCTGTTGCCGCCACTGAGAAACAGGATCGTTTCCAGAATTACGCGGGGATGCTGAAATTTGGCCAAAATGTCTGCAGTGTCATTTAAAAACAGAAATGATGGGAACAGACAGTGAAATCAGAAACACATGCAAGAAACCAATAGCGGGTGATTTTGTAAGACTCCAGAATAAAGCAATGGTCCACCTCTCCATACCAGCTATGAGCAAGTCAGAGAGTTACATAGAGTAAATTCTGGATTGAAGCCCAGGGTTATTTCTGCTGTCCTCTTGCTGGCAGGGTGATTAACAGAAGGACACAAGCAATACCAAAGGCCTGAAAGGAATTGCATTATATGATTATAATTCATCTTTCTGCAGTGAAATCATTGAAACGTGAAAAGGTGGATATGCCATACATCTGCACTACATTGCAGTGCACAGTGGGGTATGTGCAGTTACCACTGGACTACAGCACTCCCTGTGTATTGATGACTTGCTAAATTTTTTTTCTACTTTCTGCACAAAAAGTTGACCTTTCCACAAACAGAAATCCTCTGTCCCTTTAAAATTCACTTTTTATAATTTCTTTCCACAAAAAAGCAATACTGCACCCTTTAGCGTCCAATGCAGTGCTCATGTCTTAAGAAGGATGCAGTGAACAGTTCTCAGTGAAATACCCTCAGGGTACTAACTAATGACTTCAGACTGCACTGATGTCACCTGGTGATCTGTCCTCCCCCTGAACCTAGTTTGTACCTTTTTATTTCACAGACAGACAGGATAACACAGACAGACAGGACAGCTCAATCAGGATCTCTGCACCCAGAAGCTGAAATGAGGAGACCAGGAACTTTGTGGAACTGCTACAGTTTATTAATACCTTTCATTTAAACATAAACATTAAAGATTCTGGATTAATTGATAAAAAACAAATATGTACACGACAAACTTAAAGTTAAAGTGCGAGCAAGCATAACAAGATAACATAAAAAAGATCCGAATGTAGTGTATTCTAAGAAAAAAAAAAGAAACCAGGGCATAATTCATACTGTTTTTTGAAATATAACGGTGTTGGTAGCACTGTGAGTGGCATGCATTCATGACGGTTTTTGCGTTATTGATGCTTTTTTTGTTTCGCTGTTTAAACAGCGATTCTGAGGAAGCCGTACATCCCTGTGGTTCCTTATATCTCACTGATCATGCCCCATTTGTCTTTAATTTAAGCAACAGCTTTCATTCAAGTCCAGAGTGGCAAGTTTAATGAAGCGAAATATATGTTCTTACATTTCTTAAGAAATGTAATTTCCAAATAATCATGTGGATGATGATGATAATAATAATAATAGTCCAAGGTCCAATAAATATAATTTGAACGTTAAATTTACATATTCTAAATATGTATTTTGATGCATGCATAATTTTAGTGATCCTTTATTATAGAGATTATAGTGCTCATTACAAAAATAGCCATACTGCACTACGCTTACTACACTGCAAGCACACAGCCTGACAAGGGGGAACTAACATTCTTGAACTTGGACTAGCAATCTGATAACTCAGACTGAGGAATGTTATCTATGGTCGAAATGAAACTTAATGGAGAGGATGAAACGGGCCGGCAGGGTCCTGGTCTGGGGCGGCTGTCCGTGAGAAGCTCAGTGTGAGCTGGCTGGGTCTGACAAGTGCCCACCAGAATCACCAAGCATCACTACTAATTGCTCACCCACAAATAATTACGGTCACGCTTTCACCTTCGCCAGTCGACTAACTGAAAAACAGTTACACTACCATGTAAAGAGACATGACTAATTCTAACTCTGCTCACCTGTTGAGATTGTTAAATATACCGTACTAGTAAATGCCATGATAGTAAGCGAAAGACAGCGGAGAACAGACACCATACTGGTGCTGAAAGCGCACAAGTGCATTAAAAGGCAAGAAAAGGCTGTTCTGAACTGATTTAAGTGCTGACACAGTAACAAGTACATTTAACAAATGACAAACTTGCAACATGGAGTAGGCTTGTAGGAGAAAGTATAAAGGTAAAGTGTATTTAACAGGATTAAGAAGCAGGTGGGGTGAGAAGGAGCCTGAGGGCATTATCACGGATCTGCCGTGAGCTTGATCCCATTACCCTGGGCTAATGTCTGCACCAGCAGCGGGCCCAACATACATTGTCATATATCTCTGGGCTATTTTAAACTTGTCTTATTTTAGCAACATAAAGCCACTGGTGCTGGGACACGTATCGCAGATATATGACTAAAATCTAATTAGTTTCAGACACATGGCGATCAGCCGAGAGGCCGGCGCAGCGAGACCCCGCACCGACGCCGTTAGAGTGCAGCCGAGCCCCCGGCACGCTTCCAGAACCGCACCGACACTTACTTTTTGGGCGTCCATGGCGGAGACGTTAGAGAGCAAACGTGAGGATTCACGCAGAAAGTGACACCGAGGAGAAAGCGTCTCTGGCGGGGAAGCGCGGCGGCATGCGCGACTCACTTTCACTGAGTGACATCAACACTGTGGGAGACCCAGGGAGACAGCCGCTCCCCGAGCGCGCATTCGGGGTCTGCGCAGCGCACGGCGGCCTGCGCAGACGATGGCCATCTGCGCAGCGGGCAGCTCACTGCACGACAGATGGCGGCGGACTACGCGACGGACTGCACAGGGGATTGTAGGCTGAACGCTGGCAGTGGACTGTGGACTGCGCAGCGAGTAGCATGGAGAGCAGTGCACCGCGCAGCCGACTGCGCAGACGCGGAACGCCAAACGTGACGCGCGGCGTGACGTTAAGCGAGCGCGCTGTGCGGCCACATTGTGCGCATGCGCTGAATGGGACTCCGGGGCGCTGTTGATGGTGTGAGCGATGTACCCGCACACCAGGGCTATCCCAGCTGTTTGGCTGTCTATGGTAAGGTCGATTTAAATTGTCTTTTAGTAGTAGAAACATAACGGAAGGCAGGGTAGATAGTTCTGCAGCGTCCTCTAAAGCTGACCACCGTAAATGTGCATTCTCCCTTACCACGTAAATGTTCATCGGCCGCGTATTGTATCACTTGGTCAGTACCTTTAAATATCCTTGAAGATAAAGCTTTGTTCTGATACAGAAATGTAACTGTATAGAATAAAATAAGATATACACTGATCCCAGGCGGAGTTGTTTTGCTTGCAGCAGCGCCCCATGTGACACCCAAAATAGCGCCCCATCGAGCGGATGGGTATAATTGTCCCTGTTATTCATTAACTAGGTTTGTCCATCGGCTTTCTGTTCTCGTGGCAGAATCTCAGTCTTAAGCAACCTGTGTGTCCAGAAAGATACACTGCAGAGTGTGTCATTGTTGTTTAATAGCCTTTCTGAGTCTACGTGGGTGAGCAATTCACTTTTCCCGAAGACGGTGGTCATGTCTCCCTGCTCTGTCAAACACCATTCATATCGCACATGTTAAGTCTTAGAATGAAGTGTACTTCCTCCGCAGTGTTGGTGAACATGATCCACGTTTGGCTTGCTGCCTCACTCGCTGCTGTCTGGAATAAGCAAACCGACACCAATGCTTAGGCTGAACAGGACTGCGGTTCTGGCCCTGCTTGGAACCACCAGTCTCCTCTTCCTACTTTTCCAGCTCTATTACTACAGACACTATCTGTCAAAGGTGAGAAGCTCGCCACACAAGCCTCTTCAGTTGGAAATGCAGCTTTAACCTCTTTGCACTTTCAGCTGCGCTGTTTTATCTGTGCCTTTTTTTGTATTTAGCATGGAGCACACACCTCCTATGATAGATCCAGCAAGCTGGACAGTGGAGAACAGCTGGTAAGTACAACATAGGGAGCTGTGTGTTTCTTATAGAAGCGTGACAGTAAAACACTAGCTAAAATTGAACCTTCAAAACGGACGGAGCACAGCAGCAGACAGTAGGGCATCTGTTTTTGTCAGTTTTTTTTTCGTCCTGCAGTCAGAACATAAGTAATGGCTGTGAATCGTTCTCCAGAAAGTCCTATGCTGTTTATAGTAGTAGGTTTTATGGTAATATGGTATACCATGGTATTTCAGGAATATCGTGGTATTTCAAAATCCTGTAGCAAAATACCAAAATAGTGATAAAGCGAACTGCCCAGATTTTATCGCTAAGATCCGATAATACCAGTATAGCATTGCTATAAATATCATTGCTTTGAAAATATCATATACTGTGCTATGGTGGTATGAAAAATTAGATACTGCATGTGCAATTTGATAAATATAATATTGATAAAGTACATAGTGTATTATCGGTAGTGTGCACAGCTGACTTTTTTTTTTGTCATTTTTGGGGACTCGTGCAGCAGGTAGTGAAGAAGTTCCTGGAGCTGGTGTCCCGGTACAGCCTTGCAGTGTTCCTGGTTGACTCGGCCACGTTGGGCCGTCTCTCTCAGCGCCCGGCACAACCCAGGGGAAGTCAGGCTAACGAGCATCACTGCAGCCTTCTCTGCTCCAACAGGGGGTTCACCACCTTCGCAACACTGGCAAAGTTTTGGAAGTATGATGTAAGGAACGGCGTGGTGTTTAAGTCCACAATGTAGGTGTTGTGTTGGGTGTTCTGTTACATGGAAGGTTTGTTTACACTAATTTTCCGATTCACTTTAGAAACCTTAATTTGATCTGATTAAGTTATTATCATGGGTAGATACTTTGCGCTTCAGCTTTGTGTGATCTTCCCATTCATCTTCTCATCACTGATCCTAGTTTTGGTTGCATGAGACAGTCTCCTTAGTTGCTTTTTTTTCCAGGTCAAGTGATTAATTCATATTAGTTTTATTTTGTATGGGACTAAGGAATGTATATAGCAGCATCAGTAACTTCACAGGAGAAACTTCATTAAAGATCTCATGTCTTCAGTCCTAGAGCAGCCCTTTTATTTAAACTTTATACTTTAGGTGGGTGGGTTTTCCATACATTACAGGCCAGTCTTGTGCAGACCGCGTCAGAACTTGGGTTGGAGCTGCTTGAAATTCAAGGCAAAGATCCCCGGCTTGTGGGCCTGGACGACCTCTCCAGCACCGAGATTCCCCTGCACCTCCTCTTCCGCTCCGGCCGTTACCTAGTCCACCTTGTGATCTTCTACGAGCGCAGCGGGAATTACCTGTGGCACGGTGCACTGCGGCTGAAAGCCGGCGTGGACAGGGAGTTCGCCCCGTTCCGGAGGCTTGACTTCGGCCGCCATCCCGGAGCGTTTGACAGGTGAGCCGAGGCTGGATTCCTGCGACGCGAGGTCAGGTTCACCAGAGGAATGTGTAACGTGATTTCGTACAGCGTGGGCCAGTGTAAAAGCTGCTTGTGATGGGTCACGAAACTAAGGTTTCAGCAAAGTGACACCGCAGGTTATAGAGTTTATTTCCGAGGAAGCTATATATCCCCGTGGTTCCTTATATACTCTATGCACCACTGGGGCTTCTTCTCTATTTTTTAAATACTCCTGTGGTGCCATCTATACGCTACATGCTATTGTGGCTTCTTCTGTACTCCTTAAATACTCCTGTGGTGCCGTCTATACTCTGTATGCCGTTGGGACTGATTTTCTACTCCTTAAGTACTCATTTGATGCCATCTGTATTCTACCTGCTGTTAGGGCTGTTTCTACACTCTTTAAATCTTGTACATTTTGTAGAGTATCTGCCCGTAGAGCTCTGAACCTCAGGTAAGGAGGGACAGGAGGAGAAGAAGTTGCAGTGCATCTGTCCTGAGCGATTGCACACCGTGTCTTCTGTCAGACCCGAGCTGCTCCTGAGTTCTCTGGATGGCCTGGATGTGTGGATCCCCAAAAACATCTCGCGCTTTCTCAATGAGCACAGCCAGGCACGCTTCCTGGAGTGCAGATACAGGGATGCCCGAGCCTTCTACCAGGTCTGTGTTCTTCACGTCCTGGCAGTTCACTCTCGTTAATTTTGCGAAGCCTTCCTGTGGAGATATGGGACTTTTCCCCCATATGCTTCTCAGCTGTACCCTGATGACACCTCCCCAGAGTCCATGGAGTTCAGGATGAAGGCCAAGGCTCTGCTCCAGCTGGCAGCGCAGGTCCTCACTGGCCTCGGGGTTCCCTTCTGGCTGAGCAGTGGCACGTGTCTGGGTGAGGGAAGGCTCTTCGGTTTTGTGGTTTAGCTGCTTTTAAACTACTCCTCGGTACTGTTCTTCATTGCAGTGATTCCCAATCCGGTCCTCGGGGACCCACAGTCAGCCCATGTTGCTGCTCCCTCTGCGCTCCCTGCCAGAAAGTCCACATTTTTACTAGGAGCTGGGAGGGAGCAAAAACGTGGACTGTCTATGGGTCCCCGAGGATCGTATTGGGAAACACTGCTCTAGTATAATAGTCATGTGTTTGTAATTCAAAGTCCTGAGCTTGAAGAGTTATAGTCAGGGACTGGTGTGGTGTAGTCTGTGTATATTTGGTTAGTTTCTTTTATTCCTCTGATATGTCAAATTGAGTTTGAGTTGATCTTTAAAGCAAACTGCATTCCGACTCTCCTAGGCTGGTTTCGTCAGTGCAGTGTGATACCTTACAGCAAGGACGTAGACCTGGGTGTTTGGATTAAAGACTACAAGCCAGATATCATTCAGGCCTTTCAGACCTCGGGCCTGCCTCTCAAGCACAAGTTTGGAAAGGTCCGTCTCAAAAGTCACATAAAATATGCGAAAATTCATAAGAGGTTTAAAATTATTATTTATAAATGTTCATTTGCACAGCCATATACAATGTCACTACGTTTCAGCTAAAGAGTGACTTTGTGTATTTTCAGGACCTTGTCACTGAGTTTAAATACTTTGTTTTACCTTTATGTAATTTGGCATTATAATGAAGGAGGTGATAATAAAGTTACAAATGATGGATAATGTATAATCCACTTTGCGGCGCAGGCCTGGAATGGTACGATTGTACTCCCCGCAGGTGGAGGACAGTCTGGAGCTCTCGTTCCAGGGGCAGGACGTTAAGCTGGACATCTTCTTCTTCTACGAAGAAGGTGACATTGTGTGGAACGGCGGCACGCAGGCCAAGAGCGGCAAGAAGTTCAAGTGTGTATCTCCGTTTGTGTGCGTCTCCGTTTGTGTGCGTCTCCGTTTGTGTGCGTCTCCGTTTGTGTGCGTCTCCGTTTGTGTGCATCTCTGTTTCCTGCTGCTGCGTTTTGGATCCGCCGTGGGGAGGACGGGGGGGTGACCTTGCTATTAATAATGCCACCATTCTGACTATCATCGCCAGTATTTCTTTTGCTTTCGAGCCTCTCCGCAGCCGCCTAACCTAGACTCCACCCACAGGTACGTTTTTCCGAGGTTCGGCCTGTGTTGGACGGAGCTGCTGCAGCTGAGAGTTCGGGTCCCCTGTGAGACGCTGGATTATGTGGAGGCCAACTACGGCCCCAATTGGAAGATCCCAGTCAAAACGTGGGACTGGAAGAGCTCGCCTGCTAATGTGCAGGAAAACGGGGTGTGGCCGGTGAGGGAGTGGAGCGAGGTCATTCAGGTATACTGAGTGTCAGTGTTCCGCAGAGTGCTGTAAATAAAGTCCTGTAGCGGTTTCTCTTTTCAGTAAGTTAAATATCCCACACTCAGTTTAATGTTGTCAGTGTTGAGTTTCCTGTGTATATGAATGTATTTTCGTTTAAGTCTCGGATTAAAAAAGGGAGTCGCTCCACAGTGTTGTGTGCTGCTTTTTCTGTTGAATGTGCCTGGCTCCCCTCAGCCTGCTGTAGGCATTACTATCCATGCTTACTGTTACGCTCCCAAGCCCCTTTTCATCCATTGCTTCTTAAAGAAAAGGAACAGCGGCATTAATGGAAATTCAATATGTAATGATTAGCTTTTGGGCAGTTTTTCTCTGGTATTTTTCCATATTTTAAAAATATTTTAGGTCTTAAATTTATTTCATGTTTTTAAAACAAAGAAGACAGTCTGAGTGTGTACTTTTTAGCAGAAGGCAAAGTGGAATAAAATGACGGGTGAGAAATGAAGTTTCAGTGTTGAAATTATGATCTATCATAAGCTCTTTTACCTCCTATAAGCTCCTCAGCCCAATATATTTGAAGGAGGTGAGGAAGCTTCATGGGTCTGCAGTTGCCTGGATAATGTCATTGTCATGAAAGTCATTGTTAAATTAAGGTTATGATTTTTCATAATTAAGTTAATCTTTCCTATGGGTTCATACATGCCTAAATTACTTGGATTAGTAGTCCTGCAGCATGATATAACTGGACACACCAGTAGAAGTGAGTCCTTCTCTCATGGGGAACTGATTGCTGAGTAATGACAGGAGTTATTGCAAATGCAAAGCTTATCGATGCTTCATATGAATACAACACAAAGTGCTTATAATGTCTTCTCAACATATTAAAATTTACAAACCTGCCCCACTTCCATTGCATGGCAGTAGGTGTTTGGTGGATGCACTTCACTTGCTTCACGACAGAGGTTCTTAACCCTTTACCCGTGATAATTTCCCCATGTGAAATTTGCCTACCGTTTAATGATGCTCTGGGGTCAGATTGACCCCAAACACGGGATAGGAGTAAAGACAGTCTCCAAATTGTGCAGAAGGGAGACTCCCTAGGGACAGCCTGGCTGGGCTGCCTTTCTGCGGAGGCGGGGATTTCATTTCCTCTATGCTCATTGGACGATGTGATGAAGCACTCTGCCGCTGGGAGGAACGCGCTTTCCAGCCCGACGCCGCGGGTAAGTCTCGCGATAACTGCCACTGCGGGTTGCCAAGCGACAGTAAGAAGTTGACGGAGAACAAACAACTAGACGGCGGACTATTCGGGTAAAGGTGATGCTGATTCGCAGTAACTAGGTGTATATAAGTGCACTAATTTGAGTACTTTAATTATATCCCAGTGTTTATTTATGTATTTCGGCTTTTCTTGTTCTGTGAGGCAGCGTACGCAGGTTCCAGAAAGCGAGAGGAACGACGCGAGAGGAAAGCAGACTAGTTAATGTCAAAATACACTATTTACTTAGTGTTTGTTAGCTTATAGTGGCGTGGCGAATAAACGTGAAAGCAAAACACACTGCTTATGTGCAATGGTTTGATTTAATCTCGAAAATCTAGTATTAATGATGAGATGTTGTCTCCACGGACCGTTAACTACCTTAACTAGTTAACTAACGCGTCTTTGTCTGTATGCACATGGCCTTCTGCCTAAAAACTGTAGTCATTCTGCACCCTGGGGTGGTGGACAGTGAGCTGTCTGTTGAATGTGCCCTTACCTTAACTAAACCTTACGCACAAGGAGCGTCAGTGGAGATTTCTGAAGGGGCTAAGCCTTTAGTAGGGGTGCGATTTTAATTAAAATAAATGAGAAGACACACTTAAATGGCGTACACTGTACATTTATTTGGAAGGGGGTGTCTAAAGCCCCCAAAAAACAGCCGAAGCAATGCCCCTATCATGCACTATTGGATCACAGGTTTATAGCAGAATACTAGTGACAACAACTTGGAAAAAGTGAGCACTGTAACCTAAAGTTATAAAACTTAGGGACACTTTAGATATAGACTTAACCGTGATAAACAATAGCTTGTTATATATGTAACCAGTAGCTACAAGGTTGAAGCATTTTACAACTGGTTAGGACTGAAGTCTCAGTTTGGCAAAAAAAAAATGATTTCTATAGTAAAACTCTCTTCAATCTACATTATTCTAAATGCATCTGCTTAAGAAAGGAATTAACACAGAAAAGATTGGGGAATTAATATTCAGTGCCTGTCACCTATTCTTTAAATATTTGAAAATTTTAAAAAAGCACAATATCCGGAAAACCAGAATGAGCATGGAATGGCTTCTCTTTGAAGTATGTTGTGATAGCAGTGCATTTTATCAAGCTCACCACATAAACTGGACCCGAATATTTTAAATTTCTACTCGTTAGCTCATATGTTTGATCTCAATTCCTGTTAATAGACAAGTGTAAACAGATAAAGAATTAAGTCTGTAATTATCTAAGAAATTATGAGAATATGAGCACTGAGCTACTGCAGTGAAGATAATGCTTAAATAGAATGAGAATTATAACGAAAGCATATAATGAAGTATTTTCTCCTCACATCCACCTGTTCTTTATGTCTTAAGTTTTCCACCAAAGCAATGGCAAGCCAGCGGCCACTGTCTGGGAAGTTTAAAGTCCGCGGTGCTTTTCCTGCTGGGACCGGGAGACCCCCAACTGCCATCAGGCCTCCGCCAACTGCAGCCAGGATCGGCACTGGGGTGCGCTTATTATTGTCTGTAGCCGCAAAGCTTATTTCACGTTGCTGTTACATGCCATAATTACACAGCTGAATCACAGTATGACGTGCAGTGTGTTTGTGTACACAGTGTCAGCTCAGTGATAGGTCTTAAACCAGTCCCTACAGCCATCAATCTTAGCAGGGTTGGTGCTCATAAAGTGCAGCTTTGCCTACCTGCATGCGTTTGATGTGGCTAATAGTATGACAGGAAAACAGGAAGTGGTGAGTTCTAGCTCAGGTGTGTACAGCTCTGAGATGCATCCTCATTAACAACAGATGGTTGTGTGCAGATGGTACCTGGGACTGGGCGTCCAGGGAGTAGAGGAGGACCTGTGCCCACCCCGGGGGTCCTGTCTGCCCAGATTAAAGTGACTGAGCGACCTGTCACTCAGCAGGGTCTGACTGGCATGAAGACCGGGATGAAAGGTAAAGTGGCTGCTTATTCGCTTAGAGAGTATGGAGGATCAGCTGTTAATTAAGCAGTGTGCTGGGTTCCCGGTAGATCAGAGAATGTGGGGGGTAGGGTTACTTATTAGATTGGACTGTGTGGGGGGGTGGGTCGGGTTACTTATTGGATTAGATTGTGTGGGGGGGGGGTTGGGTTCGTTATTAGATTAGACTGTGTAGGGGTGTG
>JAODKL010000118.1:19540043-19562139 GCA_026780765.1 Petrocephalus schoutedeni
CCCACAGCTCATGACCATAGGTGAGGGTAGGAACGTAGATCGACTGGTAAATCGAGAGCTTTGCCTTTTGGCTCAGCCCCTTCTTTACCATGACAAACCGATACAGCGCCCACATCACTGCTGACGCCGCACCGATCCGACCGGGCGATCTCCCGCTCCATCCATCCCTCACTCGTGAACAAGACCCCGAGATACTTAAACTTCTCCACTTGGGGAAGGACCCCTTCCTGACCAGGAGAGAGCACTCCACCCTTTTCCAGCTGAGGACCATGGCCTCGGATTTGGAGGTGCTGATTCTCATCCCAGACACTCCACATTCGGCTGGGAATTGCTCCAGTGAGAGCTAACCTAACAGACCTTACAGTGTCGCAGCACTGGAAAGTTTCAAAGGATTTCTTTTGTTTGCCCATGTCCCTTTAGGGCAGGGATGGCCATTCTTATCAACGTAGGCCAAGTGTGTATGCAGGCTTTCGGGGTAACCTTTAGGTCAGCTGTTCAAACCCAGGTGTGAGGACTCTTCAGCCAACCAGTCCTCTAATTAGTAACCTAATTAGGGAGTTGCAGCGACCCTTTCTGGATAAGATTGCCCACCCCTGCCTTAGGAGCTTCATATAGTGCTGAGTAACTGACTGAACAAGTGAAAATTTTCAACAACTTTCTAGAATGTCGTAGAACTTTCCAAAGTAATATATATATAGAGGGGCTCAGCACTCATCACTTCAGAGATGGCATCAAGAAGCCACAAGCATTCTCCAGACGCATTCAAGAGTGAGAAAGTACTCTGTGACGGCATCTGGTAAAATGTGTGAAGCCTACAAGGTATATTTCGGCATGACTGTCGCGAGATCCTGGAGTGCACAGCTTGGGACAGTTTTGTGGCAGCGGTTTGAGGTTTCTTGGGCAATCACAAGGGTGAAAATTATGTGGAACTGGTTGTGGCTCTGGCTGAAGAACTATATCAGGATGCAGGATGTCCCTGAAAGTCCACATCCCTGAGAACATGGGAGCATACTTAGACAAGCCAAAGGAGAGCCTCCACAAAGGTATACTGCTGACTTTGAACCCCGCAGCCATGGAGTGTATAACAAAAACATGACGGGAGAGCATATTTGGCGGCTGATACATGAGATTTACATTCACAAATCTGGAAAAACTACGCACTTCTAAACACTTTGGTCCATTTTTGTATAACTTTAGTATAAATATATGAAAATCTTGATTCATGTGTTGTTTAATTCAGGCTTCATGTAAATGAAAATTTACATGCAAATGCAAATTTGCCCGTTTTTCATAGAAAATGGGTTAATTTCTACATTTCATTTTCTGGGTCAAAAAATAAAAGTTTGAAGGGAATAATGGCTGTTTTCTATACTTTTACAATATAAGCAATTAAGAAATAACATACTATCCAGGAACAAAATTTGTTACATAGTGTTATCTGCTTAAGTTAAAGGCAGTGGACCAGGGACATTGATACTGTATGTGGCCAGGAATCGGGTTTCCTGGCAACATATTTTGTAGAAAGTTACCAGGCTGTTTAAACTTGCTTTGTGGGGTAGCCCGTTATAAGAAAAACTGGTTTGTCTTGACTAGCTAACACTATCTAGCCATCCCCCACTTTGTTTGTAGAACACAAGGCTCATCATCATGGATGTTTTTAATATGTTGACATAATCTTTACAGTTACACAGAATCGTAGTGTGCAAACCCTCTATAGGCTCCTGGACCCTGCACCCTCTGCCCACCCCGGCTATTGCTAAAGCGCTCCTCACTGCACATTCATGACCTTAGCTATGCTACATCTTCACAGTGAACCCTGTGATAAATGGTGTCTGCAATGCCTAGCAGCTGCTGACACCTTGCCTACCTTGTGAAGGATGATGGAGCCTCTCTCCTAGGCAGCTACCACTGCTTTAAACATACTTACCCAGCATCCCCAGGAGAGATTACAATCGGAGCTACGTCACATTCAACAGTAATAACAGAATAAGAGTAGTAAGACTCAGCATTTTAGCTGCTACAGAAGTCATCATAGCGAAGTGGGCTGTGAATAGCTGCTGTGCTGCAGTTACATTCTACAGTTGTTAGGAAGTGAAGGGATTCAGCTCTGACTTAATGGTCCCCCACTATCACATTTAAAACATGTATGTCGCATTTGTCGATGCAGGGAGCAGATCAACTCAAATCCCCCACGTGGATGAACACTGCGGCAATTCTGGGAAATGCTCAGATTTATTGCTCACATGAATAAAGCCTTGCTTTAAGAGAAAATACTAAAAATACCAAAATTTGCCCAAGTCCATTATTTAGAGAGCGTTTTCAATTGCGCCTGTAAGATTAAGATATGGGTACCACCTTGAGGTGACACAAATAATGTAGCGTTATGCTATTATGTATTAATTAGCCACGTTACAAACTGATGCCATGTTTGTTCATTATTAATGAATTGCCACACATTTTATCTTAAGCAAGTACTATATTTGTTACTATATGTTAATTCTGTAAACCGTTGTGAACTACTGAAGGAAACGCTGCATGAACAAATAATGAATAACATGTAAAATACTCATGTTTGTTCATTGTTAATGAATTGTGGCACATCATTTATCCCAAGCAGTAACTTTGTTACGATATCTGTTAATTCTATACATCTTACGCAACTACTGAAGGAACTATTGAAGGAACAGGTGATGAATAACAAGCGAAATGCTGATGTCACATTTGTTCATCATTAATTAATCATGGCATCTTTCATCTTAAGTAGCACTTAAGATTAAGTAACACCGTTGAACCCTGTGATAAATGGTGTCTGCAATGCCTAGCAGCTGCTGACACCTTGCCTACCTTGTGAAGGATGATGGAGCCTCTCTCCTAGGCAGCTACCACTGCTTTAAACATACTTACCCAGCATCCCCAGGAGAGATTACAATCGGAGCTACGTCACATTCAACAGTAATAACAGAATAAGAGTAGTAAGACTCAGCATTTTAGCTGCTACAGAAGTCATCATAGCGAAGTGGGCTGTGAATAGCTGCTGTGCTGCAGTTACATTCTACAGTTGTTAGGAAGTGAAGGGATTCAGCTCTGACTTAATGGTCCCCCACTATCACATTTAAAACATGTATGTCGCATTTGTCGATGCAGGGAGCAGATCAACTCAAATCCCCCACGTGGATGAACACTGCGGCAATTCTGGGAAATGCTCAGATTTATTGCTCACATGAATAAAGCCTTGCTTTAAGAGAAAATACTAAAAATACCAAAATTTGCCCAAGTCCATTATTTAGAGAGCGTTTTCAATTGCGCCTGTAAGATTAAGATATGGGTACCACCTTGAGGTGACACAAATAATGTAGCGTTATGCTATTATGTATTAATTAGCCACGTTACAAACTGATGCCATGTTTGTTCATTATTAATGAATTGCCACACATTTTATCTTAAGCAAGTACTATATTTGTTACTATATGTTAATTCTGTAAACCGTTGTGAACTACTGAAGGAAACGCTGCATGAACAAATAATGAATAACATGTAAAATACTCATGTTTGTTCATTGTTAATGAATTGTGGCACATCATTTATCCCAAGCAGTAACTTTGTTACGATATCTGTTAATTCTATACATCTTACGCAACTACTGAAGGAACTATTGAAGGAACAGGTGATGAATAACAAGCGAAATGCTGATGTCACATTTGTTCATCATTCATTAATCATGGCATCTTTCATCTTAAGTAGCGACTATATTTGTTCATGATGTGTACTTCAGTAACTCAGTTACTACCAATTATTTCTGTTGCCTCTAGTAAAGTGATAGCAAGAAATGCTCTTAAATGATTTTGGTTATTTCTCAGTTGCTAATGAAGCTTCCTACCAAAGCGCCTTTCTGTAGCATTAACACGTCAGGCGGTCAGTGACTTCGCAGAAGAGCCAGTCCCACCTCTGGCAGGACAAAAGCTTACCTGTGTCTGCAGCTGAGCCCTCGGCAAACTGCTCGCTCCGCGGTCACCCTCTCCTCTCCGGGGTCTCACGGCATCATCCCAACACGCGGTGCTCGGTTGCCATTTGACCAGTAAGTAATTTCTCCACAGGCCGGCGGGGTAGCCCTCACTGCACACATATCACAGACTGCGCCACACAGCAGAAAGCGTGTCACGTGAAGAAGGAGGTCATCCACAGCGAAGTTTTGTACAAGCTTTATTTACAAGTGGATGAACACCTGTACATTGGCATATGGCAGGAAGCATGTCATCTCTCTCCCGGGACCTGCTCCTCCCCAGCACCGCTCACTTACACTATGTACACCTTGTATACAAGCAATATAAAACTTGGCAAATGGAAGGTATTTGCTACTTATAAACTTCTTCTTAAAAATAAAAACCATCGATATTTAAATGGTCTGCATCTCACATATTGAGGCTACTCATTCTGTGTTGTGTTAACGTACTCTGATCATGGACGGGTGAAGGACCTCAAAGCCAACTCTAGTCCGGTAGTGACCCATGATACTCGCACGCCCAAAGGGACAGGTTATTAGTAAACACGTCATTCTCTGCTGTTCGTGGCCGTGCGTCGACGCCATTCCCCCCTAACTGGATTCAGATGCTTGTCCACTGCTCACCACACAACACACATGTGAAGCGCAGAGAGGTAAAGGCATCCGGCCGCAGCAAGGGGGCGCCGTCAGCCTTACCGCTTCAGGACCGTTGATGCCGAGGTGTGTCGCAGCACATTTGAGGTAAACGCACCCCAGAGACAGCGACGCAGAATCCGGATGCGCCCGGTCAGGCCGCAGCCCCTCCCCTTCTTGGGCCGGTCGTTAAAAGAGTTTACAGTGAATCTCCAAGAAGGCGGGTGGCTCAAGCCCTGGCAGCACTTTTAGCTGGGTCATGTCCCCACAGCGAAACGAAAACACTGAAGGTGCCTGTGATAGGAATACTGCTACTGAGATACAAAGGGATGAGGGCACAGAACTGAGTGGGACGCAGAGCTCGAGACGCTTACTCTGCCCAAGCGAGGGGACATCACACCGTACACCTGGACAACAGGAGATGCATAACAAATAACTATGAGCGGAAAGCACAGGTAGGAAGAAGCCTGTCTGACTTTAGGTAGTCTTGGGGTTTACAAAACATGGGTAGCAGCAAGAAGTAGGCTTACCTCCTACAGAACACTACCACTTTGGATCTGTCTTTCACGAAAATAAATAACATTAAAAAGAGGAAGTCAAACCAACCTGTTCTGAGCATAGTTTGAACATATTTCTAAGGCTAGTTAGGGCCAATAAGTCCATCTGATGACCGTCACAAGGCTGGTGTCACACTAAAAGGGTCGTTAAACCTCCAATGGAAAGCTCTTGTTAGCTGGAACACTTTTCCGTAGGCATGTCTTTAATTCGGGAGTGACACAAGCAGTCAGAGCTGCAGTGAAGCCTGATTTCATCACAGGAAGTCTGGGGAACTCGATGGAGGACAGTAACAGTGTTGATGGGCTGCACAGAATCAGTGTGGACTGGAAGGCAGAGGTTCAGCAGCACGACAAGAATGTCCCTGAGTGGAGCTGGTGGCCTTGGAGACCTCTGTCCACTGGGGACATTGCCGTGAGGGTGAGCTGTTAGTCTGATTGGTTATTTTCAGGATCAGCCCAAACAAAGTCATGCAAGCGGCCATGCAAGCAGCCCGAACCCTGCCAGGATCATGCAATCACGTCACTGCAGAGAAGAGAGAAGACAGGCAAGTGGTCAATCAAACACGGTCACATTCATCCCGCCCAGGTGAGGAACAGCGTTAGACCAGCACTCATTCTTCATCGAGCAAAACAGAAATCTGCCCAGTCTGACAAGGATGGCATGAATAGTTACAGGTGCAAATGGCGTCCATGAGAAAGGGACAGGATGGAGATCATCATTAATGGCACAAACACTAGGAGTGACTCTGCTGTGTTTACATGGCACTTTCTGTAATGAGAAAGTCATGTTTTCATCAAGCTCAGCTCATTCTCAAAGAAGCAGACCAGCTTTGACGTGGCCAAATCGAGTCCATGACTGCACTCGGATTAGCCATGCCTGTGCCTTGTTTTAATAGGCCATGAAATGAGTTTTAGAGCACCGGAAAAGGGCAAATGGGGCTTTGGTTCCATCTGGATGTCAGTGAAGTTTACTGGAAGACCATTTTTCACACAAATAAAGAGCTCAACACCCACGCAAACAGCAGGCCACTCCTTGATTGACAGTAGGTGAAGCCTGTTTTTTAGACGGGAAACCCCAATGGCAGGGAACAGGTTGGTTTCCAGCTGCATCAGACAGATTCAGCCCACCACTGGTTGTGTACACTGACAACCCCACAGCAGCATAGGAAGGGACACTTAAAAATTCGTAAAGGGACACTTAGAAACAGCATGGTGGCCAGGAGCCTTGGGTGGTGGGGGTGGCCCACACCCACTGTTCTACAGTTCAGGAGTAAAAGGTCATTTTCTGGGTGTTTTTCTGTCTTTATCAAGGGTAACCTGAGACTAGTTAGGCCTCAGAAATAAACCATGGACTATAAACAGACAACCGGGGGACACTTCAGAAAGCAGGATTTCTAAAAAGCCGAGATTTTTCTGAGTGAGCCACCAAGTTGGAAGCTTGCTCATAAATCAGCGTGGGAGGAACTGGGCGGACAGCATGAGAAGGCCTGCTGTTTGGGTCCTTTGTGAGGAGATCTGAGTGACTGCAGCCATGCACCGTGTTTCCTCAGAGTTACAAACAGGCTTCTCAAACAAACACACCTACACTGTAGCAAACAAAAATACAGGTTAAATGCAGAGGACATTTCATTATTGTGCACGTGTGCTCTGGTGTGTCAAAAATGACTTTCACCTCACATGCCACTGAGGTTCTCTGCTGATTACTGCTCTCTCTCACTGTCAACGCACCATGGTTTTAATGGTGAGCTGGAGCCAGAGTGTGCAGATGGTGACCAAAACCCCACCACAGAGCGTAAGGCACCTTGAGCAGCTGGAGACTTTGCTAGCCTATTTCCTAACATTAGCATGTAGCATTAGCATGTCTCTTAAGGAGACTTTAGGGGTTTGTTTAAAGGCATGTCAAAGTACCCTTAAACATCTCTAAATGACACCGTAGCGCTAGCTACCTGACCTACGTATTACACAGGTACACTCCATCATCTGGTCTGGGTCTCTCTCTCATGATTGGGATCCAACACCCACGAAAAGCCCGACCGCTCAGGGCCAGGCTGAATCATCGGGACCGGGCTGGATCCTCAGATTTAATCCCTCGGTCTTATGCCGTTACACTTTATGACTGGATACACTCCCAGCTAGCAGACCCCCGCTTCCTGCATGTCTCCCCAACATGGCGGTCAGACTGATCATGAGAGCAGGGAGACCGGAAGGAGGCTTGTGCGACTTCAGCGCTGCACAGCACACTGACATAAGGCTACTCTATAACACTGATACCACTGCATAGATGTGGGATATTCACAAATCCAAACTAGGCCAAGATAAACCCCTATGACACCCTAAACAAACATCTCTCATTATTCAAACTGCCTCCTAAAGTAGGTTTTAAGGAGAAAAACAAAGAAACGGTGACCTATTTCGTAGCGTCCTGCTCCTATGAAGTTAGGGTTACTTCAGGTCTGACCTCGAAGCAGTGAGACGCAATGCAGAAACACAAATACTGCTGAACGGAAGCACTCGACAAAGCCAGCACTTTAAAGGAACGCTCTGCTGTATACGCAGTAAAATATGGCCGACGTAACAAAAACCGCGATACTTAAATTGTAAATAACTAAGCACAGTTTTCAAAAGGTGAGTAAATAATACTTTTAAAAAGCAAATAATACTCTATCAGGAAAATTAACCTGGTAACCATTCATGGGTAAAATTGTGACCCCGCGTATCCAAAGCTCTCTTCACTGTGTCTGTTAGGCAGCTCAGAATGGTCAGAGGAAGCTCAGGCTATGCATTGCACCACGTATGTGTAACTAAAAGAATGAAAACTCATCAGTGCCAACCATCTAATAAAATGTGTGGGTTAATAGGGCGATAAAACATAGTGAGGACTAGTTGGCTGCTGCTGTGTTAGAGCTCTAACTTCAAAAACTAGAAATGCACTGGTATAAACCAAGTAACGTGATAAAATATTAAATGACTGACGTCCGATCTTCACCACCTGCGGTATATATAAACCCGGAAAGCACGCACACATTTCCCACAGTATTCAGTGAGGCTGTGCGGCCTGGATCCGCCCGTCGCCGCAGCGCACTCTCCGGGCTGCTGGGACGGTGCCCCTCCGGCTTCCCACGGGGCGCCTGGGCTCTACCTGGCTGCGGCAGGCTGCACGTGTCCCGGGTACGGACGCCGGCTGCTCGTGGCCTGCCGCTGGCGTGCCAGGAAAGACTGCCCCGAGCCGGTGCTGGCTAGCCGGTCCTCCGCTGCCTTCTTCTGTAGAGCCATGCCCTGCAGACAGAGGGCGCTCACACTCAGCCTTCTGCGCCTTAGCGAACGTGACGGCGGGGAGGGAGCGCTTGGAAAGGGGCGGTCAGGAGACAGGTCCAGGCATGACGGTAAGGGCACACCCATTGCAGGAAGACCAGCTTTTGGGTGCAGGCCAGACAGGTCTGGGAGTGACAGGGGTTCGGGTTGGGTGTCGGCAGCCCTGAAAGCCCGGTGTCCGGGTGTGCCCCCGTCAGCATGCACGCGTCTCCGTGCTCCACCCTCCCTCCCACAACCCTGCGCCTCCACTCACCATGTTATACCAGGCAGACACGATCAGCTTCTCCTCCTGGTCTCGCTGCGTTTTAGTCTTGTCATATTCTTTCTGTGAAAAGGTTAAGACACATTCAGCAACAATGCAGCCAGTTTGGGGCTCTGGGTCCAGGCCTGGACACCCAGGGGACCAGCCTGGGGGCCTGTTTAAATATGCAGCACGCTCCCACGTTTTGGTGAATATGAATATGGCTGTACTTCACCGTTCGGGTCAGTACCCACCTCTAGGGAGTGCAGCATCCGTTCTTTCTCCTGTAACTGGTTCTTCAGTGCCTGAACCTCTGGTGCAGAGCCCTGGTTCTGTTTTGGATCTAGTGTTCGAATCACCTTAAAAAAAAAAAAAAATTAAAAATTATAAAATAAACACACACAATACATTTATTAACAATTCCTTATTTTTTTATATAAGTCTCCTTGGGTTAAACTTATGAATGTTGACAGGAAAACTATTCTTACTTAATAATATTATTCCTCTGCTTCTCTGACAAACATTATACATGCTTGTAATGTCCATCCTCTAAAAGGCCTGTTAATTTACGTCAGCCCTCACAATAAGAGCACACCTTGCATAAAAATGTAGAAAACTCCCGTGACATACTGTTGCCTCCCAGCCTAGTCACTTTAACAGAACCTGCTTCTCCACCCAGGGTAAACAGCCATGTTCATGGCGTAAAATGCACTAAGTGAAGGAGAAACGTTTTATTTGCAGCGGCAAAACAACAGCATGGGAAATCCTGCTTAATGCTCGACTAAAGCAGGATGGACAGACGTAGAATTTTCTGACGCCTCTGAGCCTCTGCACTCCCCTTGCAGGGGATAATCTGAGCACCTACGGATGAGCTCGCCTGGCAGAATGGGGCTGTTCCAGGCGAGCTGGGAGAAGCACCAGCTACTGTGTTAATGACACTGGCAGAAATCTGAGCGTGTGACACATGAGGGATTGCAGAGAATGAGTCAGGGATGCCACCAAATGGCCATAATGCACATAACCACAAGCTGGCAGGCAGACTTTTAAAGGCTTGTATCTCCCTATAGCCTGAGTGTGCCTGGAACCCCACGAAGGTCCGTCTAGCGATGACACGTACGCTCTTGGCCTTCTCCAGGTACTTCTTGTATCTCTCTTCCATCTGTTTCATGTCCTCATCCTTCTTCTTCAGGGCCTCCTCCAGCTCCTCCGCTTTCTGGGCTGAAGCAGACAGGACACCCGTGTCACCGAGACGAGTCACCGAGCGCGGACCCTGCCCGGCGGCCTCGCGGCTCGCGGGAAACTCACAGCTTGTGTTGTACTTCGACTCGAGGTCCTCGATGTAAGAAGATTTCTGCTGAAGCTCGGCGCCGACTTCCCGTAACTTCTCCCTGCGTCACGTGACCAGAGAAGCACACAATCAGGTGACCTGCTGTTGGTTGCGCCATTGGACAGGAGTTGGAAACAGGAAGGCTACTCACAGGTGCTCATCACACTTTTTCTTCAGGATCATGGACTGTAAGAAAGGAGACCAATCAGTACCTGGGCCATTAATGCACACAGCACTCAGGTGACAGTAAATGACACGTTCAGGCCTGTTCTAGATGCACACTGAGCTTCACAGCACATCAGAAGGGTCTTTACCCTTCAGAAGGGTGATTACACTCAACACATAACAGAAACACCTGACTCATTCCTATTTCATTTAAGGGGTTATCCTTCCATATGAAAAATTTAGCTCAGACCACCTTAGAGACGTGTCTCTCTGTCTATACATGCACCTGGGAATCAACAGAATAAACCTTAATCCACACCCTGTTGAGCTCCTGGAAGGGTGAGTCCCCATGATACCCATCCAGGAGGGAAACCTGAGGCTTAAAGTGACAAAATCCTATTACTGCCTGACATCCTTCTGCGTTTATCCACAGCCAACAGCAATAAGGAACATTATAGAAGACAAAAGTGAGGGGGGCAGATTACGTGCAACCCCCGTCCAGCTTGGGATCAGCAGATCAAGGACAGTGAAACTGACAACATCGTACTCAATATCGAAAAGGCAGGCATGGACAAAAGGGTTTGAGTCTTACCGCTCTTACTGGGCTGACCCCCTCATAGGCGTGACACCATGCTGACTTGGGTCTTACGAACCCTAATCCAGCAATCCCTTTAGACGTCTGCTTTGTACATACAGAGAAGCCCAGAAGGCCAGTGCTAAGGCTAGCAAGATGGGCGAACAGCTATCCTACTCTGCAAGTAGATGCGAAGAGATCACGCCCACCGATGATCTGGAGCCCTCCATAAATAGAGCGTAAAGATGAACGGATGCGGGGACAAGCGGGAGGAGGGGAGGACAGATGGACAGGACAGAGGGACGGGCGTCATGTCCCAGACGTGAACGCCAACAGCGCACATCACGCCGTGCGTTAAGACTCACGTCGCTGGCCGCAGAGCCCTGCTCCTGGAGCGACTTCTGCAGCTCCTCCACCTGAGACTGTCCCTCCAAAAGCCTCTGGTTGACAAGCCTGAGAGAGGAGGCAGAGCGTCAGCGAGCTGTCTGGCCCCGATGGCCCCAGTGGCCATGCTCTGCCCGGGCCGGCAGGGGCCCTTGGGCCGGGGATCCACCTGTTCTCCGTCTCCAGCTCGTTCTTCCTGCTGTTGGCATCCTCCAGCAGGCTCTGCAGCAGCGCGATCTTCTCGTTGTCAGAGCCCTCTTGGTTCAACTTCAGCACCTTGTTCTCGTGTTGCAGTCTGATGAGCCTCTCGCTTTTGGGCAGAAGGCACCGTATGGTTTACAGACTGGTGGGTAAACTCCCGTCCTGGTTGATTTATGATCGCATAGAATAGATGTGACCCCCCACTCTGGATTTGCGTCATTCTTACCGAATTTCAGGTGTGACGATTTCTGCTGCCAGAGAGTCTGATGCCTCACTGCTGACCAGGGGAACCAGGCCTAGGGGGAAACAAATCAGTAGAACATGAGAATCGCATTACAACTGATATTCTGAGTGTATTGGAAGAGGAGGTCCTGGTGATCCATGCCCAGCTTCTAACTCTAGTCCCTCATAAGTTATAGATCCAACCAACCACCCAATCTCCTCTGGCTCATGGGCTGGAAAATAAAAATCTTGGCATCCACCCTTGTGAATCAAGATAAACGTCATTCACGCGATTCCAAATTCGGGGATCACATGGCTTAATTCCGGATGAATCCCAGCACGTGGTGGAGCGAGATGCAGGAGACAACGAGGAAATACCTGAGGTCAGCTGGCCCTCCTGTGCCTGAATGCAGCGCAGCTCTTCGATGGTGTCCTTCAGAGAGTCCCGCTCTGTCCTAAGACGCTGAGTACAGAAACGACAGTCAACTTCAGTCCTTCAGGGGCGTAACCGAAGCCGCCATCGGAAAACGGGCCCTAAACGCCACAGCGGGAGGGACGGGGCTGATCTACGCTGAAATGGTCAACTTCGGAACGACCGAAGCACACGAACGGTCAACCGCCAGTGCTTAGTCACATGACCCATGCCGATCCCCTCAAACAGCAACGCCCCGTGAGCATTACGTCTTTCTCCTTCTGAAGGGAGTCCACTTTCTCCTTAAGGCGCTTGTACTCAAACTCCATCTTGTCAGCTTTCTTGGACTCCTCTGACAGTCTGTTCTGCAGCTCCACCATCTGTACGGGCAGAGAAAACACACGGTTCACAGTGGCCCTCATGGACAGACGGCTCAGAGCCCCACCAAAGGGGCCTGCTGTGCGTCACCCTTCAGCGAGTGACTGGTCCCGCCTGACACCACACCAGCTACCCACATGCTAGGCTCTGCATACTTATCTCCTCCTACAGACCCATCCAGTTCACCCATCTGTGAGCACACTGTGCTGCCAGCTGGCCAACTGAGTGACTGACTACCTGTCTCTTGTAGGTCTCCAGCTGCCCCCGAACAGTGTTGGCCTTCCGGAGCTCCTCCTCCAAGCTGACCGTGTTCTGCATGTACATGGTGTTCTTCTCCTCCAGGAGCTTCACCTGTCTTCTCAAATCCCCCAGGTCTTCCAGCTTCTTTTTGTAGGAGTCAACTATGCCTTCCAGCTTGGAGACTTTGTCTGAAGAATGCCTGAAACAAAAACACACCTTAAGTAAGATACTTACCACCTAGAGAAACCAGATTCATACCTGAGTAAATTGAATATGAACCTGAGGGGATTACAGATGGAGTTCTGTGGGGTTTGCTAGACTACCTGCTCTCTGTTCCATGCCTTCATCATTCACACAGACATGTCTCACCGAAGAACGTCTATCTCATCCTTCAAGGACTGAGCTTCATCTGCCAAAGACGTGAGATCCTCATTCTGCCCTCGGAGCTCCAGGATCTCCTTCTCCAGCTCCTCACAGCGTATCCTGTAGTCATCCTTCGCTGCTTCCAGCCTGAAAGTCAGAAACACCCACTCTGCTTGTGTATTCAGGAGCGGTGGGAGACTCATACCATGCCACCTTCCCTAAGGCCAGGACAGCTTACCTGAAGGTCTCTTCCTGGAGCTGCTCCAGCTGCGTCTGCAGCTGCAGGTGCCTCCTCCCTGCAGGACTGTTGAGGTCCTCGATGGAGTCTGACTGATTCAGCCGCTCCATGAGGACCTGATTCTCCGCCAGCAGACTGCCTTTCTCCTCCTGCAGTGCTGCCACCTACAGGCAGGAACATCGCACTGTTGAGGATGCCACTAAGTCCCGCGAGGCATTCACACCACCAATCAAGGTATGGTGAGATATGCATCCAAAGTTTGCTCTAAACTTCCTTTTCAGGCTAAACAAAGAAGCATTTTATGAAACTGTTGCCAAACAGCTCACGTTCTAATTTACCATTACAAAAGGAAGCTCAATCCCCATTACATATTTAGCATTACTGTTTAAATAAAACATACAAGTCACACACAAGAATGGGAAACAGGACATTTCAGAGAGTTTTAGTGCCTACATGACATCATGCAGTTCGGGTGGCTGCTGTATGTGATGGAGAGAGAGTGCGGAGTACCAAAAGCATTCACAGAGTCCACACGAGGCAGCATGGCAGCACAGACATTAGTCTGACAGCACATCTCTGTGGGAAGGCAACAGCTCTGCCCTGTACCTGCGCTACAAGCCACAGACACACAGCCCTGCAGGAAAGCCAGAGGGTTTCAGGAAAACACTGATGACAAACTGACACTACGGAAGCAGGTGAGAGCGCAGACCAGGACGTACTTCTCTAACATTTTACTAAAGTAAAATGTAACAATTCAGTGAAATTTTTCCAAAGGAATATCCTACTGAACACAAGCCAATTTTCTTAAGTATAAGTTACTGCCTTCAAGTATATTCTTTGACCTTCACATTATGATATTCACTGTCTATGACTTACTATTAGACATTAATGGCACCAGCACATGAGAAAGATATGATTTTGGCCTTTTAGATAATACTTATCCTCCAGGTAAGACAAGTCCTTCAGGAAAGTTAAGTCTCCAAAACTCCTGGAAGAAACTCCCTATTGGCTGCCTACCTAAAGCACTCCCAAAGTACAACTCCCTATTGGCTGCCTTCCTAAAGCACTCCCAAAGTACAACTCCCTATTGGCTGCCTTCCTAAAGCCCTCCCAAAGTACAACTCCCTATTGGCTGCCTTCCTAAAGCCCTCCCAAAGTACAACCCCCTATTGGCTGTCTTCCTAAAGCCCTCCTAAACTCCTTGTTGGCTGCCTCACTAAAGCTCTCACATAGTACAGAGTGTTGACTGAATTCCACACTTATTCCTATTCATTCAGATCCAGTCCAGAAATTTGATAGCTACCTGCTGGGATTGTTGGAACCTTCTTAATACCTGCATTTTCACTGTGCTATGTATAGATTTCCAAAGATCATAAACCGAAAACCCAAAAGACTTTGAAAAATTTTAGCAATTAGCCATACAGCTCTAACCCATTCATTTTAAAATTCAGTAAATAACCAATGTTGTTTTGGGTCGGTTTTATAATCAGGTGATTGCTTCAGCATTGCAGATCATGAGAGGTGTCCCGCTCAGGGTTGTAGCAGCAGGCCTCATAATGGCATCTGAGTTGACAATCTTCAGGGACCCCCCTCACTGGCACTCCTGACCATTTAAAAGTTCTGAGCTATATGGATGACATTTTAGAGCAGGGAGACAAACTGCAAAGTGAATCATCAGCATTAACATGGAAATGATTAGGTGCCAAAGTAAACTGAAATGTCAAGACCATCAAATCCAAGAAATGGCTGTGGAGAATTACATATTCTTAGGTCATCATGTGACCTGTGCCTGCCAAGCATTACGCTCCTGAACAGGGCATCTGTTAGGCACTTGGCAGTCAGGGCCACCTGAAACCTTATGGGGGGGGGGAGGGGGCATTTCAGCCCTATAAATGGGGGGTCATCTAGAGATTGTGCGATAATATATAAGTGATGTGAAATCATCCAATTGTCCCTGCTGATTACACTGTATTGATTAACTGGTTAGCATGTTAAAGGCCACAGTAAGCCCCCAGGCTCCCTCCTGCGTGATGGACATTGGCGTTAGAGAGCTGCACGTGGGCATTAGAGGCGAGCCGAGACACACAGCTGAGCCGGACAGGACGTTTGATGTGCACACAGAGTTAGAGCCTGGATTTCTTTGGAATGCTGCTAAAAGCAGGTGAAAAATCCAGGGCTTTCAAAATGCCAACACTCAGAGAATAAAAAGCAGGAATTACCCTCTCCTCTAGTTCATTATACTCTAACCTCAGTCTATCGCGCTCCTCTTGCACAAGGTATGCCTTGAAAAGGCAGAGCAGAGGACACAGCAGTCAACCGGGAAGTCACATGTACACACAACAGCGAGAGAAAACAGTGACAGGATCACAGTGCAAGCTAAAAAAAAAAGTGCATTGAAATGGGGGGGGGGGGGGCACCTCGGGTCAATAGCCACCAGAAGGCCCTGCAGGCGAAACAGGAGAATTAGCTGTGAGCTTGGAGACCTTTGAAGCAAACCGTTCATTTCTGCCGAGGACTTTAAAATGCAGCCGAATTCAGTTTGAAAAATAAAGATGGAGAGGAATAAGCATCAGACTGATTTAAGAGGAGAGGACACACAACTGAATCAGCCTGACACGTGCAGACACCACCCATCTACCTGCCGATACGCTGAACAGAGGCTCCCGGAAGTCCCAGGGCCAGAAGTACAGGACTAACCTTCATCAGCAAAAACCTCAATAAGAGGCCAGCTGGGAAGCCTGCACTGATGAAGCCATCCAGGAGGCTGACGGCTGCATTTCAGGATTTTCTTGCAGGTTGCAATTGACTATTAAACTATTAAAAGTGTACAGAGGAGCCACTCCACATAAAAATGGGCCCAAAAAGTTAGTAAAACGGGGAAAACTGTGCGACTAACAAATGCAAAGGCTCAAAGTGACAGAATCAGGGCTACACAGCAGCGTCAGGGGGCCTGTGTCGCTTGGAAGCCTCAAAGCCCAGGCCCCAGGCTAACCCCGTATGGGCTGGCGGGCTCAGAGGCCTGCAGGGAAATGTCTACAGGAGGGAGCATTCAAAGACATTCAAACTGCCCACAGAGGCCATGTTTCTTAGACTTGACATAAATTTATGAGAACCACAATCTGCTCATTTGACATTAATTTATGAGAACCGCAAGCTGCTCATTTGGGTTTTGGCAAATTAAACTGCCTGAGTGGACCTGTGGCACATGCAAGGGGAACCCTACGCAAAACAGGCGGTGTGGGAACTCCGGGCCCTTTCAAAACCCAGTAACGGGAGGCCGGAAGCACCGACACCCCCCGACCGTCAGAGGGGCCGCGCGGAGCCGGAAGCGGCGACACCCCCCGACCGTCAGAGGGGCCGCGCGGAGCCGGAAGCGGCGACACCCCCCGACCGTCAGAGGAGCCGAGAGGCCGGCTGGCCGTACCTGCATGTCCAGCTCGTGGCATCGCTGGGCGATCTCCTCCTTGCCTGCCAGGGCGTCATTGAGTTCCTCCATCGCCTTCTTCAGCTGAAGGAAAATGGTTTCAGAGGAAACCTTGTGCAATAGCAAAGTCCGTCTCTGCCATGAACCTGTTACAGCCATGTAATCGTTAGGAGAATAACATCAATCACTTACTTGTCGGTCAAGGTCAACGTACGAGTCGTTCCCCATCGTTACCGGCGTCTCTTTGCTCATCAGCTACAGAAAGAAAGCAGACGGCTTAACCCTTCCGTGATCCATGTTACGAGACGGACGCGCTCCAGGACCATGGACTGCGTACCTCCTGAATGGCCGTCATGACCACATGTTGCACGGACTCCTCCATCATCATTATGGTCTGGATGTATTCTGTAAATGTACACAATAGATTACAAACAGACCCATGGAAGAACGAGAGAGACAACCAGAATCCTCCCTATCAGATCCCCTCTGTCCTTAATCATCACACAGCCCACATCCCAAATCAGGCCAAATCCAATACTATCACATAAGCCGGTTCACAGCTGGTGAACCTAGAAGCTCTGGGAAACAAATGATTGTCTTTAATGGCCTGGGGCAATGACAGAGGGAACGTGGGCAGCTTCCATCTTCCACAACGGTGTCCAGCACATGTACAAGTTCAGAAGGTCCGCGGAGATGGTTCAATCATACATAGACAACGCAGTGGTTCTTACTGTCATCTTCAGCAGGTTTCTCAGAAGCGCAAAGGGCCGCCAACACAAACAAACCTTGTTTCTGCTCGCAGTTAACCGCACATCCAAGAATGAGCTGCAGCATTCGGCCCAGCTCGGCCGCGTCAGAATGTTCTCCGACCAGGTTAACATCTGGCAGGGTGAAGTCATTGATCTGCTGACCCAGGACCTACACACACACACACACACACACACACACACACACACACACACACACAGGGAAAAGCTTTTGGATACTATGGCTTTGAAATACATTTTAATCTTAACAGCAGCTTACAATCACCATAAGCAAGTTTAAGGTACATGCCACTTGCTACTTAATTCTCAGTGCAAGAAGTTCTGGTAATAATCTAACAGAGATCATGTGGTCTGCTCAGTTAGAACGTCTCCAGTTCACAAACAGCTGGATTGGTCTGATCCAGCAGGTTCACCAAAGCTCTCCCAGATGTACACTGCACGAGAACCCCACGTGACCAGAGTCCAATTCCCAGCTGGGGTTTTAGTTTACATGCTACGCCAGATTTCGTACTTTCATCGTGCATTTACTGAACATTCTGCTCAGATAATTCCATGTGCATAACAGCAGCAGTACAAATGTCAAAACTAATGTGTACATGACTGCTTACCTCATGATTATAATCCAAAATCCCCTTTAAAATTTTCTTTAAATTGCTGATCTGAAAGACAGAAGCAAAGCATTATAAGGATATTTGTGACAGTTTCTGTAAAAATGCAGTGATGTCAACCTCAAAGCCACAAGCCAATCCCACTGGGGTTGTTAAAAGGTTAATTACAAACTTCATTAGAAGCCATCAAAGCCTCTTCATATTCAAACTCTTAAAGGCGGCAATCATTTCAATCTGAGCAGCTTGGAAATGCCTCTGAGTGGGTTACTGAGGAAGGGAAGACTTGCACAGCAGTTGACAAGCTGGTCATTCAGCCCTGTGCTGCTTGCGTTTGGTGTGTGACATTCATACGACTGCTTGTTTGTAGAGTTTATTTTACAGGATGCTCCATGAAAGGTGCTATGGAATTGTTTGTTCGTTCTGGATGTTACTCAGTAGAACAGTACCCAATCATCATTCCAAACAAACAAGCTCAATGCCACGTCCATGCTAATTAGCTTACCTTCAGTCTCCAGTTATCACCCACGTCCGTTTTGATGCGACTGAGCCAGGTGTCGTTAAAATACACACTGTCTCTGAAATGGAAAGTTCATGATGAAACAATAACAGTTTCATCTGGCATGAAACCAGAGCACAGTCAGATTACCTACTTATGTTGACTTTTAAAGCCAAACAACCAATCGGGGTTTTATTCATTGGAAAAGTATAGGAATATTAAAACAAATAAAATTACGCACAAAAAGTAAAAACTTCATAAACAAGTATGACAAACAGTTAAGGCATCCTAAATAAGATTGTTATGATTATCTTTTGATAAAAAATCTAAAAGAGCCTCAGTCTTGACTATACAAAAAAAAAAAAACGCTTTTAAATAATCAGTAAAATGGTATCTTTGCCTAGGCCAGTTAAAAGAATGGCAATACAACAAATGCAGATAAGGATTTTCACATGTAGGACATACAGGTAGATCTTCACCTGTAATCACAAACATGTTAGTCAGTCTGGTATGGTATTTCTCAGGGGATTGGTCAATCAGCAAACCATCAGCAGCAGATAGAGATGTGGATAAAGCCACTTCCGGCAGAAGGGTTATCAGGCACTAAAAGGACACGGGGTGGCATACTTACACCTTCTGTAGCACCTGAGCCATCACCACCCCGCTTGTAAGGTCCTCCACAGTCTTGCAGGGTGCTTCCACTCCAAATGTCTGTATCTTTGGGTACGAAACAGAAAAATAGCTGTAGGAAGTTTAAGGTCCATCTAAAGGCCTGTATCAGCCCAGCCTTCCTAGAAAAGCAAACGGTCAGACAGGGCTACTGTCCTGAAGCAGCAAGCTTACAGGATCCTTCTGTCTTGCCCAGAACTGAAACACTGAAAAAAACAGTAAATGTTACAGTGCTGTTGACACTGCTAAACGCAAGGGGGGATCACACATGTATCTTGCCAAGTTCCCACATCAAAAACCCCCAGTTTCATAACTGTCCTTGGGATAAGCACTGGACAATCTGCCAGAGCCACTCTGCATCAGCTCTATAATATATAGTGAACAGGAAGCGATCTGCCTGGCTGGAGGTGAACTGACACTATGCTGCCCATCAATGACGCTGAAGACGTCACTGGCCAGAGGCCCGCAGAAGGACACCAACGTATCAGTTCTTAGGAACAACGCAGCTCCCGGGAAGACATGCTTGACATACCATACAGTGCTGATTTTTAGATAGCAGTGTTCTCTTTGTATGCGAAATGAGCAGATAAAACCTTTTACCAAGAACCCAAGTCAAACAGTAAGGCTAACATTGCATCCTGGAATGAAACGGAAACCTTCTTTCACCATGCAACACAATATTTACGATTTCATTTTTGAGAAGTATTTTCAATACTGAAATCGCATCATATCTACAGTGGCTTTGTTTCATGCCACTAACAACTTTCATGTCGAACAATAAATGGCATTAAAAGATGGGGTATAGTTTACAATAAAAAAAAATTAAAGAAATTAAAGTAAGAAAAGATGGAAACTTAAAGTCAGTTGAAGATCTGAGAGCTTTCACTATGGAGCGGTCATTGTGAAAGAGGCCTGGGAGGCCAGCCACGGTCAGGAGGTCCCCTGCATCACAAATGCCAGAGGGCTAATGCTCCTCAGCCGCAGGTGCCACTGTAACCAGAGACGTCACACACATGTGACGTGCGGCTGCCTCTCCGACGGGCAGGGAACTGAAACCACCCGGCTCCAATTCCTGCCGGGGGACTGTTTACATACAGCCCGCAAGGGAAATGCAGAAAAAAGCGAGCAGGAAAGAAAAACAACAACAACGACACACAGCACGGGGCATCAGCGGCCTCCTCAAGTCGCCCGGGCAGCCATGCTTCCCACAGCAGCCAGCTAAATGACAGGCCTGATGTAAAGCGGACAGCTGGAGGAGGGCAGTGAGCTCCAAGGCTGCGGCTCAGCCCGGCTCAGTCAGCGGGAAGCGCCGCCAAGCCAGTGGCCCCGACTTCCGCTTCCGGACAAGCGTCTCCGCGTCGCATTTCACTTCTGCTCCCTTCGGGACCTGCCGAGGACGGCAGACCGAAGCTCAGGGTTGCATGACGTTCTCATTCCTTTTATTCACTCAAATATTCGGAAAAATGGCACAAGTCTGCAGAACACATTTATAAACCAAAACAGGAAGTGACCTGACAGCACTATTGCTGTGCACACTTAGCTGGCTACCTACAAAACTGTTCAATCCATCTACCCCCAACAGCTTTTCTTAATGCATATTAATGTATCTATTCCAGTTTGGTACACTTACAGCAAAAGTGAAAAATGCATCAGTCTTTCAAAAAACATTATGTAAGCCAAATATACCCTTAAAAACGGAACAACCTTCAGTGAAAGTAATCTGAGCAATTACGTTAAACTACATAAACAATATGGCTATTTCTGGCTAATAGCTGCACTGCATAACATTTGACAGTTAGTTCTGTTTGATCCCTTGTGGAAGACCAATGGAAAATTATATATGAAGTACTGCCAAGTGGGCTGCCAAGGCTGTATAATGTTGATGACCTGCAGACAAAAAGAAGCAGCACCAATGAGAAGCTAGACACCTCCTTAGGCGTTATAAAGACTGGGCCCTAGGTTGTCATGTCACTGACTGTGACTCTGTGACAAATGGCTCACAGTGTGTCCTAATATTTCAGATCAGAAAATATCAGCAGGCTCATAGCAAGAGCTACAGCTGTATTTCCTAGCAAATGCCAAATGTATTCTGGACTACATTCCTCCTGAGTGGATCGATTTGCTTGGTTTATAAATAGATTTACTAGTGAGGTTCACTGAATTCAAGTAAATTTAACTTACCCATATGTTAGAAACAAAGACAATCATGTGAAATTAAGTATTTTATTTTCTTTTTAATTTAACAGGCACGGATAGGTTTTTGCACACAGAGCCAGCCTCTGTGCTGGAAATTTACGACTGACAATAGAGATGGAATGGAAGACATGGCACCGACGACATTTTCACACAGAGAGCTATCCTTATACAGCTGGCAAAGCAGGGGAGAAAAACTGAACACAGCACTGGCATGACACAGACAGAGTGGCAGGGAGGGGCAGAAGACCAGCACCTGACACACTACAGAAGGAAATTAAGGGATGGACAAGGGAACAGAAGGTGACAGACACATAGAGAGGGGGGCAAAAGGTGACAGAAACATAGAGAGGGGGACAAAAGGTGACAGACACATAGACAGGGGGTCAAAAGGTGACAGACACATAGAGAGGGGGACAAAAGGTGACAGACACATAGACAGGGGGTCAAAAGGTGACAGACACATAGACAGGGGGTCAAAAGGTGACAGACAGAGAGGGAGACAAAAGGTGACAGACAGAGAGGGGGACAAAAGGTGACAGACAGAGAGGGGGGAAAAAAGTGACAGACAGAGAGGGGGACAGAAGGTAACAGACACAGAGAGGGGGACAGAAAGTGACAGACAGACAGAGAGGGGGAGAAAAGGTAACAGACACAGAGAGGGGGACAAAAGGTGACAGACAGACAGAGAG
>JAODKL010000118.1:19562239-19583645 GCA_026780765.1 Petrocephalus schoutedeni
AGAAGGGGAAAGAAGGAAACAGACACAGAGAGGGGGACAGAAAGTGACAGACAGACAGAGAAGGGGACAAAAGGTGACAGACACATAGAGGGGGAGAGAAGGTAACAGACACAGAGAGGGGGACAGAAAGTGACAGACAGACAGAGAGGGGGACAGAAAGTGACAGACACACAGAGAGGGGGACAGAAGGTGACAGACACACAGAGAGGGGGACAGAAGGTGACAGACAGACAGAGAGGGGGACAGAAGGTGACAGACAGAGAGGGGGGCAGAAAGTGACAGACAGACAGAGAGGGGGGCAGAAAGTGACAGACAGTAGTGGTACAGAAGGTGACAAACACAGATGAGGGACAGAAGGTGAAAGACACAGAAAGACACCGGGACAGAATATGACAGACAGACGGAAGTCAGAAGGCGACAGACAGATACTAGGCGACAGACAAAGGGACAGAAGGTAGCAGGCACGGACACGTTATAAATGTGATACAGAGGGAAAAGGAAGAATAGTGGGGAGCACGGTGGCATGTCATGGGCCGCAGAACGGCGGTAACGAGTGACCCTTCGAATGGGACATCAAAGCTGTCATTTTCTTACACTGCCGCTATAATTAGATAAATCCCGTTATCCTTCAGTATTCAACAAAATGCACCATCCGAGGCCGACTCCTCCTAACCTGGATACACCGAGCCAGTCTCCAGCCAAACAGTTATGGAAAGACTGACTGACACCGGAAACGGGAGGGACGGGCGAATCCCCAACGCAGACCAGCCCACAGCGCGGCGGATCAGCCGGTAGCCGGGTAGCGGCGACTAGGCGCCCGCTTCTCCGGCTACGAGGCGGGAGACGCGGCTCCCCCGGTGATAAGTGCCCCCCCGGTTACGAATGACATGCCGGGCCGAATGACACACACTTAGGCGCGAAGGAGAAGTAAAGACGCGGCGATACGTACCCACGTTAATAGGCTCTCGCAGAGCTCCACCCGATCCACGGACTCCAGTGCGCTCATGGTGGTCGGCTTAGCCCACGGGATGCGTAGCTCGTTAGCCAGATGCTAGCCGGGCGCTAGCTCAGCGTCAGCTCGCCAATGGCTGGATAGCAGCCCGTCGTTAGCTCGCTGCTAACTCGATAGCAGCCCGGCGTCAGCTCACTAACCCCGCCAGGTGGGGTAAAAACGGGCGGACAAAAAAGGCGAGGCGGCGGGCTCGGCGCTCGGCAGATACACCCCCGGAGTTCACCTCATCTCCCGAAACGTCTCACCCGGACAGTTCAGCTTCCTAGTCTATAAGAACCTGGCTGTCTCTGATTATATTGGTTAATATTTTGAAGCGGCGAGAAGAATGCCACCGCACCGGTTTCTGCGTCGCTCTCCTTCCCCAGGATACAGGGGTCCTTCGGCTGCCACCCAGCACAGCCGCGGCCACCCCCGCCTGCTGCGAGCGGCCAGCACGAAATTCCGCGCTCAGCTCCCAGAGCTGCGCATGTTCTGTCAATATTTATCTATGTTTTTTTTAAATGAAATGTGACGGCCTGAAGACATCGATTAATAGCGATTTTTTTCCCAGACGCGACAGGCAGTGACGTGAGACAGGAGCGAGTCGAGGCGAGGGCCCCGATGGAGAGTGTCGGGGTTCGGCTACCTGCGGAAGCGACGGCATGACTCTACCGCAGCCAGGCACGGTCAGACTTAAAGCAGGAGACCGCGGTGTTTTCCTGACACGCGTTACTGTGCAGACGAAAGAGTGTTTATTGAGTGCCAAGTTAGCATCCGACGCCGGATCGGTGCGGCGTTAGGCCCGGAAAGCCCCTGCTTATTAAGCCGAGCCTTCCGAGACCGCACTACAGCATGTATACGCGACTGAACGAACGTGACGGGTGCAACGTGCACTATTATTCAGACACGAGTATGTGCATTCTTAGTGAATATGTGAACATTTAGCTTACATAAGCTGGATTGAACATTTCGGCGCGCTTAAATGAATGCGAAAGCAATTTGTTCGCCGCTTTCTGTTTTGATGACATTTCCAAACTAATTGAAGGCATTCCAGTCACTATTGGCATGCCTCCGTATTAATAAGTGGATAACATGTCGGGACCAGTAGGATCTGGTGTTAATGCGCCTGTTATTGCGGCGGCTGGCCTCACAGCTGATATAGGTACTTCCCTCAGTCCGTAACGAGAGCGTGCATTTAACTGCAGCGTTGCATGCTACTTCCTAACTTAATGCATTTCCTTTACATTAAATGTCCAGTTCTGCAGGTTATGATCGCATGTGATGGAGGACGTGAATCCCGTAAACGGCGAGGACTCCCTTATAGAAGGCGTTAGTGACTCTGTCCTCGCTGTGGTCGTTGTATGCGTTGCTTTGCTGGGTGGACTTGTGACACTTGTGTGCAGGTAATTAATCAAGCAGATAGCAACTCCATTCCGGATCTGCCGTTGCACTGTCCCATTTCTCACAGATACTGTGACACCCAGAGCTTCTGGATAGTTACATGTGTTTTGCGGTATGTGTAGTATGTCTTTAGTAATTCGGGGTGCAAGGATGGTTGTCACTCTAAACCTCCGTCATTGATATGCAATAGACGTCTTGATGTGCTGTCAGCCTGCCAGTCAGCGTAAGGCCAGAGTTCAGGTTATTAGCTGGAGCAGGAAGTCAAATGTGCTGTGTCAGCGGAGTTGTTTACATTTCAGAACTGAGCAGAACATCCACCCAGAGAACCAGGAGCATGTGCAGGCTGTCCGGCAGCATCTTCAGTCAGACCAGGTATGCACGTACGTCAGATTTGCGGAGTTTGTGGAATATGAATTCTCCTTTTGTTAAATGGTTGAGAGCTTGTTCTTCTCAAGAAGAGACGATGGGGATGGGGGGAGCATCAACGGAAGGCTGGGTAAGCCGCTTGTATTAAAAGGGACGCGAAGGGGAGAAGGCCGCACTTTAAATGAAAAGATGCGGCTTCAGCAAGGGCTGAATAAAAGAAAGCTGGGGCTCTCGCTATGGTGGTAGATGACAGGCCGGTAGAGAGGGTCAGGGAGGAGAGCTGACCGCAGGCCTCGCGCGTATCCGGGACAGCCCGCCATGGCACACCTCTGAGGGAGTGTCTAAGGAGCAGAGTGACCTGTGTGCCCCCTCTGGCAGGACGCGGCCTCGGAGCCTCGGCAGCCATTCTACACAGACATGTCCTGCCCCATCTGCTTGCAGCAGGCCTCGCTGCCTGTGGAAACAAACTGCGGCCATCTTTTCTGTGGTAGGTACTTACAGCACACGCTGCCTTTTCCATATCCCCCTGACATCAATAACTTAAGCCCGGTTTTAAAGACCTACTCCCTGGGGGCCGTCTTAAGTGCCTCCTGAAAGCCTTTTAAAATCAAGGCTGGGCCACAAGTACTGCCTTGTGGATATATATATATATAAATGCGTGTGTGTGTGTATGCAGACAGAACAGGTTTTTGTGTGTGTGTGTATAATAAAAGTCAAGTGAGCTTTATTGTCATTTCAATAATATACATGTAGTACAGTACATAGTGAAATGAGATAACAGTCCCCAGGACCATGGTGCCACATAAAACAACTGGGACAAGCACAAATACGAAAAAAACATAAAGACAAGACAGCCGTGTAAAGTGCACGTGTGCAGACTTGTGCGAAAACAGCGAAATACAAACGCGAGGCGTGCAATAAAAAACAATACATGCAAGAGCAGCAACTAGTGCCTAGCAGCAATATTATATATTTATAATATATATGCCTGTTATATATGCCTGTTCTGTCTGCCACTTTCGGAGAGGCGCAGTTTTGTTCATTTTCCTCTCTTCTTTGAGGTTCCTGCATTATTGCATACTGGCAGTATGGATCCTGGCTGGGTGCCATTAATTGTCCCATCTGCAGACAAACGGTGAGGATCGTGTTTTCCGTGACGGCTCGAGTCGCTGCGATACCTCGCACCTCAGAGCTAACGTGTGTCCTCGGGTGATTCTAAGGAAGGTGATCCCGGCGCGGGAGCCGCCTTCCCCGCTGACGGCGCTTTCCCCTTCGGAGACAGGTCACCCTGCTGTTCTCCCTCTTCCGGCACGATGGCCAGCCCGCTCAGGTTCCGGAGGGACAGCCGGACCCGGGCCGCATCTTGGAGGACATCTATGACTACAACCGTAGATTTTCGGGCCAGCCCAGATCTGTGAGTGCGCGCAGTACCGTGTCTCCCTTTTCCTCACTGAGGGAGCCGCAGAGCCTAAGATGACCGCACAGAGACGATTCTCCCTTTAGAAGCCGATCGGCAGAATCGGGACGTCCGTGCCGGCTGGGGTTTATTTATGATAAGTTAGCAATAATCTGAACCCAGTCTGTCATCCTGATTGTTTCTGTTTGCCCAGCGGTCCCCCGCCGCAAGGGCGTCCCTCACACCGCGGCCTCTCCCGCGCATGCTGCCCATCTGCATCTCGAAACGCAATTTTATATCCTGCTCTAAAGACGTCGCAACCCGGCCCGAATTGGTAGGGAGGGTGGTCAGGTGCCCCGATGCGCTTGTGATTGAGCTGCCCCCCCCCCCCCCCAGCTGATGGATCGCCTGCGCGATGTCCCCACCCTGCTCCGGCACGCCTTCAGGGAGATGTTCTCGGTGGGCGGCCTCTTCTGGATGTTCCGGATCCGCATCCTGCTCTGCCTGATGGGGGCGCTGACCTACCTGGTGTCCCCGCTGGACTTCATCCCCGAGACCCTCTTCGGGCTGCTGGGCTTCATGGACGATCTCTTCGTCATCCTGCTGCTCCTCATCTACATCTCCATCATGTACCGCGAGGTGGTCACCCAGCGGCTGGTCGGCTGACGCAGAGACCTCCAGATTGAGCCCGGATCGCCGATCCCTCCGCGGCTGGAACTTTCACCGGAGGAGCCTGCGTTTTATCTCCGTAAGCAGTTTGAACCTCTCTAACTGTTTTTGCCAAATCCTGCTGGTATGGACCCCCCCCCCCCCCAAGTGTTTTTTGTTTACTGCTTTCTCCTGGACGCTGATGGCTTTGAACCTGCTTAACTTTCATGTTGGTGTGTAATTAAGTTATTTCTAGAATGCCGCTCCACGTTTGCACACAAAAACAGCGTGGGGCCCGAGCTGCTCTCCCCCCCCCCCCGTAGACAGTGGGACGCCCCGCCTGCCGTTTGCAAGCTGAGGCAGATGTTTTGAAGTACAGTTGAAGCTCCGCGCACTTGTGCGATGGGGAGACGTCGCGCTCAGGGTTTCCGGCCGCGGGTAGCGTGTGTGCGGACGCCGCCGCGGCTGATTTGACAGCGATGACTCCCAGGGCGATGCAAACATCTCATTTTTATTTTTCTGTTTTGAAATAAAGCCTGTTCCGAATTGTACCTTGCATTTTCATTCACATGTGGCTCGTTTCATGAGATGCAAGTCCGATTGGCACCATTTATTCTTCTCTAGTCATGACTGGAGGGACTAGTGTTCTTTTTCTGAATGCCTACAAGACCAGGTGCAGTTACCTCAAGCCTGATCGTTACAGCGCTCTGGATTGAATGTAGTTTTGAAGTGAAACGCAAATATTAATGGAAATTCTCTATTCTTTTTAAAGAAGTATATTTTCACAGAAGTTTCTTTTTGGACCCCCAGTAGTTAGAGATGGAAGATTGTTCAGGCTTAAATGTGAAGCTAATTAAATTTTAAGGCTGTGCTCGACAACACTATCTACATGTAATATTTAAGCAACATATTCAATGCAGGGCTTTTCAAAAAATGTTTTTAATTTTTTTTCACAGGGACTAGATTAAATGAACAATGTGAAATGTTTTGTTAAACTGAGAGCAAGTATTCATGACCCATCCTGATGTAATGTGTTTAAAAACCCCACTTGGCTAACCCAAAGAGATCTGCACGGGAAGCATGTCTGATGAGGCCCGCAGCTGAGCCAGGATAGGAGAGTGAGCCTTTAGCTGGGATGCACGGGGCGTCACATGTCACCTGCCCACCAATCATGCGGCCGGTCTGCATGCTGCATGTGGCGATGCTGCTCCTCAAAGGCGGAAATGCCCCGGCAGTCAGATTCTGAGTGAGCATCCATCGCCATCAAGCCCACGTGGACCAACAGACTGCTCATGCAGAAGCTGGGGGCTCCCCTCCGGGTGCTGCCGAAATTAACCAACACTTTACTTTATCCCATGTTCCTTCATCATTAATCAATCATAACGGTTCATGTGTTTCATGCAGCTACTATATTTATAATTTGTACATGATTATTAACTGAGTTACTAAGTTACTTATGCCCCCTTACTAAAGTGTTACCTAAGTGATTCTTAATACATAAGATGCAGCCTCCCTGAAGAGTCTTATTTTGCCTTCGGCGGTCTGTTACCCCGGATCCCCGAAATAAGATGGATTCGTGGTGCGTTACTGAAAGATCACCTCATAATTGTCCATCATAGTAGCAGTTTTTTAATGAGATATCCGTTCACGTTCACAAAATATAATTCACCAATCGGCACACAAGGCGATTTCACATATTTCCAGCGATATTGTTTTCTGCATAATATAGCGATAAATTGAATTAAAGCTTTTAAAAGCTGCAGTTCGGAGGTCCAGTAGCAACTACCGTCCAGGAGGGGGCTGGTTACATCATGCACATATTTCTGTGTATTTCCTCACTTATCAGTAAATATACTTGAGAATTATTACTATCAGAGAAGTGAAATTCCTTCCTTGTCCACAAGGAGGAGCCAGCAGATCAGAAAAACGCGGTTACATAATTTAGATGTCTCTCACCACCAAGGGAGGTCTAACTTCTACAAGTCGAAATCCTGTCTTCACCTCAATCTTTGAGTGCCATTCTTATTGCAGGGTGGGGTTAGACGCCCTTCGCCGCACTGTAATTTCACAGAGGATGTCACGACTGAGACCTTTAATTCCACCCAAACTCCCAGGATGGTGACTGTAAATATGAGCATGGTTCCAGGTGATGTTCAGTGGTTACATTTGACAGTAAAACTGCATTATTTGAGCCACAGTGGACTGAGCTGATAAACACTCACTGTAATTCACATAGATGACCTGGGGGGGGGGGGGCAACTGTGCACCCTGGACTTCCACCAGTTTGTCCACTTGTGTCGTGGATATTTCGGAAACAGAGAAGTCTGTATTCCAGCCGTAATACTAACTAAATCTCCCGTGGCTGCTGAGTCTCCTGTCTTCACACTCCATCTTAAATCACTCTCACTGCTCCATGGACCGCTGCTCTGGGCGTTCCCATGGGAACTGGCCACTTATTACCAAAATGATAACTGTGCACATTTCATTAAGCTAATGTGTGTGTCTGGTGTGATTACAGCAGCCAGCCGAAGTCTGTCCCCCGGCCGAGCGCGGTGGCGTCTCCGAGGGACCCTCGCTGCCCAATAGCAGGTGTTTCGGAAGCAGGGGGAGGCGGCGGGGGGGCTGTATGCAGATTAAGGAGCAGGCGGTGGTGCTTTCCCGCAACGTTCTCCCGTTTGGCTCAGGTAGCCTCACGCTGGGCATCCCGTCTGTGAGCATGAGCACTCCTCCCCTTCCGGACGCCCACCTGCGTGTGCTCAGCAGAAGAATCGTGGTGATGGCAGGCCGGTGGGATGTTAAGGAGCCTCCTAGGATTCAACTCGGGTCCCGGGAAATGTGACTGTAATCCTGCAACTCTGTAGGCTAGCCATGTGAAAGCTGAATAATAATCAATACAGACTTGTGGGGTGATAAGATACGGAAGCAGCATATGGCTGTCTCCAGGACCTGGGCTCTACCTCTGGGAGTGGTCTGGTTCTCTTTAATACAGCTTCTATGACAGAGTGTCATTTTGCCATGATATTGCCGTGGCACTCTATAGCGAAGGTGCATGGACACCTAACTTGACACGACCCTGATTCTTCATCTGTGGGCTCTGTACTGGGGAGGGGGGGGGGGGGGGGGCTAAGCCTAGACTGGGAGGACGAGACAGGGCAGGGTTCTCCTTACTGGGAACGATCCCCCCACCTTCTGCAAGATTCTGTCACAGGTATATGAGGGATCATATGAGGTGTTTCACTAGACGATGCTTGATGATTAGGGTCAGGGCTCTCAGGGATGGCCGCAATCATGTGGCCCCCGATTTGGGATTCTCCAGCTGGTTAGCTGTGGTCCCATGTAAGCAGACGGCGGATTTGCCGGCATGAGGACGTGCCGCAGAGGGCCGCCCGCGGGTACGACACGCCCGTCCCTCAGGAATGCGCCCCTGCTCAGAGCAGAGCGTTTACACCAGCTGCCACCTCTCAGATGACGACGCCCCAGACAGCTGGGTTCAGTTTCACTCATAAATCACACTGCCTGGACAGTTACGCTTTATCTCCAAACCTCAGAACGGCCTCCGGCCAATCAGAGGGCCGTCGCGGTGCGCCTGCCGGGTTATCGGCTCGGGATGTCACCACCCGGCGGGATCCCTGTGTCAAGACGTGATGATGGCCGCACGGCTCCTTAAAAAAGTAGCTTTAAATGAAAAATAAATGAGGCAATGGCACCTGTGCCGAGGCGTCTAAAAATATTACCGTATGGCACACGGCTGCAGCTGCCTGTGAGGGGGTGTCAGTAATCATCTCTGTGACCCCCTTCTGTATAACACACAGTGCATTATGGTTTATAAGGACACTTCCTGGAGTTATCAAAGAGGCAGTGTGCAGGGATACAGGCTGTGTACATGTGCATACAGATGATTATTCATGACTGTGCAGTATATTATGTGTGTATATGCATGCATCCATCCATCCATCCATCCATCCATCCATCCATCCATCCATGCCAGGCTGCTAACTTTGGTCAGCTGGCTAGAGCATTTTTATGTATGTAACAGTTTTATTACCTTGTAAATAGCCCATAGGGTTTGCAAAGTACCCCTAGACTTTTGATGTAGCTCATTTGCGGTTTGTAATGGAATAATATAAATTTGCCCTAGGATTTCTTGCATGAGCATGAGAGTCTGGAAGCATGAGAGTCACGCCAGCTGTGTCAGATTTCACAGCCCTGCATCCATCTATCTGCGCCTCCTGAGCATGCTCACTGGATGTGTATGTATACATACAGATCATCGTTAATAAGGGAGATACTTTCTGCATTCCTGCATCTGCAGCTTGTCACTGATCGGGAAGCACGGTGGTGACTCAGACAGCTTTGCGGCAGCCTGAAGCATGCCGTAATTAACGTGCGCAGACATATGCTGGGGGATGTTTCGTTTGTCAGGCTTTAAAAGATGAGCATTCTGTTTCTGAAGCTGCATTCAGCCCCGGATAACCGGGGAACTGAGCCGTACCGGCAGCTTTCGGATGTCAGCCTGCTGACAACTAAAACTTTCTTCATAAATTACAAATGAGGCCCTATATTGCGGAGGGGAGCGTGCCTCATCCCGAACCCGGTACTGACCGCACACACGCGCACGTCAGATTCGGGAGGGAGCCCGAGACCCCGCATCACCTCTCGTTCCGCGCCACCTCCTGTTCCACACCAGTCACATTAAATGTGAATTTTATCCAGATGGATTTCTGCTGCTTTCTTTAGTTTACACTCCTTCCTGATGAATTCCTAAATAGACGATAACTGCGTTTTCTTATTTCAGGGAAAAGCCCGGCTGTTTCATTTTTATCTCAAGTCCTTTAGCAAGGCAAGGGAGGAGGCAATGGTGTAGGAGAGGGCTTGATTTTGGGGAGGTGGGGGGGGGGTACAACTTAATAATTTAAATACAAAGGTCTATTTATTGGGGGGGGGGTATTATTATTTGCCATTTGCACAAGGACACTTGAATAATTCCCTTTGCCTACCCTATCTTGCTATCCATAGCTTAGGGGTCACAGTAAGGGTCAGCCAGTGTGGGCATCCCTGGAGCTGGGGGTTAAGGGCTTTGCTCTTGTGACTGTTCTGCTGAGGCCAGGCTCAGACCGGTGGCTTTCTGATTACAGGCTCAGAGCCTTAGCCCACTGAGACACTCACCACTGTTTTTTTTTTTTGAATGATAGAAAGATGAATCCAGATTAAATATTTGGTGAGTAGACATTCCCTCTGTCCCTGTGTGCGGGTTTAAAATTTACACACTTCATCAGAAATGCAGTGGGGATTGTGCAACAGCTTGCTAGTGCTGCTGATTCTGACAAAGCCTGTTCTGACAGGGCATCTCGCCGTGTCCCGTGTAAATGGCACTATTGCGTCCGTGATCCTCTGATACGGAAGGACGTGGCTCTGATACAGTGATCAGCGTGACAGGGCAGCCCACAGAGCGATCGAGTGACATGCCAGCCCAGCGCAGACGTGCGTGTCTCTCGCACGGCGAGCCGGAGGGCGGGGCCGCGGGGCCGAGCTCGGACGCGGCCCCTGAGCTCGGGCTCTGCGTCTCTGGCCGCTCTCGTGGCGCCACCCATCTGTCCTCCGCCGAAGCTGTCAGATCGCGGAACGTCTCGCTGCCCATCCCTCCGCTCACCTGTCTGCCTCCTCTGGCTCCGCGCGCGTGAGCAGCAGAGGGGGAGGGATTGTGGGCCATCTGTGAGCGCAAGATCCACTCTGAGCCGATCGTCTGTTAGCGCTTTTGGGGCGGACACACCTCACAGAGGCTTTAGCCGTGAAAAATATCTCCTCCGAAACCGGGAGCTTCACACGCAGAGGGAATTATTTCTGGATAAAGCATCAGTCGTAAATAATCTGTAAATAGCTGTTCTGCGTATATTTTTGAGGTCTGTGTGTTTGTTAAATCCGCTCGCCGGCAGGGGCTTCCTGAGTGCCGTTTCCCCCACCAGCCTTCAGTGCTGAGGTTCTTCTGCAGCTCCTGGGCCTCCAGGGCTGTGGTCACATATCTCCCCAGTGGGGGGGGGGGGGTGATCCTGAATGTGGGTGCAGCAGAGAGAGAAGTGGGGGCTCCCTCAGCAGGAACAACATTAATGACATGATGACTGCAACAGCCCCCCGCCGCCATACCAGGGAGCCGCCCAGCACAGATAATCCTCCTCCACTCTAATGTGCTTCATTATCACAATTAAGCATCAAAGGGGGCGTGGCCTCTTTGGCCTAACAACACAAAGCGAGACACAAAGGCAGGGCTGGCCCGGCCCTTTCTGGGGCTGCATGCAAAATTTGACTAACCTAGTTAGGACTGAAGCTCTCATCGTAAGCTAAATGTACCCCATTTACCACCCCCCAGGGGGTCCTCTCTTAGGATGCAGTGTGAGTCCCACGCAGCTAGGATCAGGTGTGTTTATACACTCCAGTCAGAATGCAGTGTTAGTCCAGTGCTGCTAGGATCAGGTGTGCTTGTACACTGCTGTCAGAATGCCGTGTGAGTCATCTGGGATCACGTGTGTTTCTACACTGTAGTCAGGATGTAGTATGAGCCCAGTGCAGCTAGGATCAGGTGTGTTACATCATTGCAGTCAGCATGCAGTGTGAGTCAGCTAGGATCAGGTGTGCTTCCACTCTGCAGTCAGGATGTAGTGTGAGCCCAGTGCAGCTAGGATCAGGTGTGCTTCCACTCTGCAGTCAGGATGTAGTGTGAGCCCTGTGCAGCTAGGATCAGGTGTGTTTCCACTCTGCAGTCAGGATGTAGTGTGAGCCCAGTGCAGCTAGGATCAGGTGTGCTTCCACTCTGCAGTCAGGATGTAGTGTGAGCCCAGTGTAGCTAGGATCAGGTGTGTTTCCACTCTGCAGTCAGAATGCAGTGAGAGTCCAGTGTAGCTAGGATTCAGTTTGTGTTTATCTAGTGCAGTCAGCATGCAGTGTGAGTCAGCTAGGATCCGGTATGTTTCTACACTGCAGTCAGGATGTGGTGTGAGCCCAGTGCAGCTAGGATTAGATGTGTTTCTACACTGCAGTCAGGATGTGGTGTGAGCCCAGTGCAGCTAGGATTAGATGTGTTACTACATTGCAGTCAGCATGCAATGTGAGTCCAGCACAGCTAGTATCTGGTGTCTTTGCACACTGCAGTCAAGACACAGCTAATATTCACAGCAGATAGGCAGTTCAGCTTGCCGCTGGGAGCTGTCCATGATGCCTTCTGTCTGAACCCACAGCTAGGCCGCTAGGCCGCCATGCCTGCTTGCTCCTGGCATCCCGTACTCGCAGTTCTCTTGCCAAAATAATAATTAGAAATTAAGACACAATGTTCCGCTCACCGTTTGTTGTGTTCCTCTCTGAGATGAGTAGCAGGGCAGGCCACCAGCAATCTGGATGCTAGCTGCTAAATATAATTCCATTACATATGTGATATAAATAATTAGTTTCTGCCTATTCACAAGACGGTAAACAGTTTTGTTTTAAAATAGTTAGAAATAAGCACATTTGTTCAAAGTGTTTAAAATGCGCTTAAATCCTCCCACTGGCGCTGGATGCCAGTCCATCGCAGGGAATGCGCAGTGTTACAGATGCCATGTTTGTCCAACTGCAGCTCTTTGAGAGGAAACCCAGAAAACACCGGTAGATCATGTGAATTTTGCACACACACACACACACACACACCGCAGGGCTGCGGTTTGAACCCCCAACCCCAGGGAAAGGGAAGAGATAAGAGCGCCACCTACTGAGCAGAATGCAAAGCGCACATAAATACATTATTTAAATAAAGGAGCTCTCAGGTGTCAGCCTTGGAAAAGGGGACGCACGTGTGAATTTAAATAAAATTACTGAAAAGAAGATAAAGAAGAAGATAAACATGGGGAGGTTAGTACTTTTATTAGAACTTGTCGTTCGCTTACATGAAAGTGGGTCATTCCCCTTTCCCATTTAGACACAGAGTCTCTCCTTTAGAGCATTTATATGTGGCACGAGTGGCTGGTACTGTGTGAATAAAGCACCTCCTGATAAGGGTCAGAGCTTCCCTGCCGGCTCTGCTCTGGCCGCAGACGTCCCTGAATCTGACCTCTGAAGGCCCAGGAGTCCCGCAGTACCGTGGCTTCAGTGTGGTGGATGAACAGCCTGGGCCATGTCGCCCATGACTATGGAGACTCCCTAGACACGCGCATTAGATGTGCATACAGGCACCGTGTTCCCTCTATAGCTTTTAAAATGCTGTATTAACCATGGATCTCTCTGTCTCTCTGTCTGCAAATCCTTTATGCTCTCGGGTCAGTTTGGTGTCTTGTTGCTTTTGTATTTTCACTTGATAAATAACTCGTGTGAGGAATATCAGAGACAGAGGTATATGGTGAGTGCGTGCAGATGGTATTTACATGCACACTGGCGGTGGGTGGAGCTCCACTTCCAAGGGCACATCACGCCTGGAGGGGGGGGTTACTGGCAGGCTTCCACTGCTCCGTTTGGGTGGGTAGGGGTGGAGCAGGGCCACGGGCACCGTCTGGGAGACACGGGGGCGAGGTGGCTTCCCGTCGCCCCCCCCCCGCCCCGCTCGGGTCGTGCCGTTTGGCTTAGAAGAGGGCGGCAGGTCCGGGGGGGCTGGGGGGCTCACATTAAACTCACATGTGTACATTATAGAAGAAGGAGCAGCTCTTACAGGCCACTGATGTGTGCCTCTGTCTGCCCCAGCAGGTCTGACGAGAAACACGGCACTCCACCACCTGGGGGCGCTGTAGAGATGATGTAGGGTTGATGGATGCCCTGGCAGATTCGGGGGGGGCAGCCACTTAAAGGGGCCCCAGAATATTTAAAATTATATAATGTAAGGGGGGGGGGGGTCCCTAGAATCTCTAGCCTCACCTGAATCTGCCCCCGCTTTGATAAAATGCCCGGTGGTCAGGTTAAAGGGGGGGGGGGGGGGGGGCAGCATGGTAGCTTGGGGGCTGATTGTGCAACATTTATGTGGGAAATAAGAGCCATACTCCCAGGTGTTTGTAAATGAAGGTATAGCCACTATTGGGGGTAGTTGGCTGACACTGCCCACTGTGCTGACTTCCCAGTGTGTCTGCCCAGCTCTCTCTCACCACTCTCTTCCTGCAGTCGAGATGCCACTGACTCAGCCTGTGAAATCATAGTTTTATTTCCGGCGCAATTTGACTGCAAGCATGTGAGGAGCTGTGGATGAACTGGCCTGTCATTCATGTGATATTGTTCAGTAACAGTTATATAACCCAGGCAAGGTGACGGCAGCTTACTGATGCTGAATCTGTGCCTTGGATTACCTAGCTGTGCCGAGGACTGACTCAGGATCAGTGATACAGGCCCTGATTACCGTGGCAGCCAGGAATCTCGCTGTCTTTGGCAGGAGGACCTCAGCTCTCGGATAACGATCGGCCGGATGTCAGTGAGGATCTCAGCGGGCAATCTTCACTCGAGAAGCACCTCCCCCATCTGCTCCGGGGCGATTTATCATCTTCTCTGACATCATCCACTCAAATGTACCTGCCTGCCTGCTTCCGATTGTCCAGGGGGAGCGAGATCAGACTCACCCACCAAAAACATTCCTTTCAATTCTAATATTAATGGGTTGGGTTTGGGGCCCACGCAGACAATAGGATTAAATTGGACGGTGAGGCCTCGCTGAGACGTGATGATTTTGTCCCAGGTGTATTGCAATGGTGCGAAAACTGGGGGAAGCACTGATTAGTAATGCCCGGTGAAGGGAACTCGCTTTAGCAGAAAAGTGCTGTCCAAGCACTGAAATTAGACCCTAAATCTCATGCATCACGACTTGGGGGTGTCTCATGGTCACCTCCAAGCCCAAGACTGCCAGCAGACAGGAGATTCTCAACCACAACCATGCCTGGGAGTGTTAATAACCACCAGGCCCTGTCACTTATCATCTAGTCAGCATAAAGATGGGGTGGCCCAGGCCTGAGCGGCTTAACGAGGAACCATCGAGGATTTGGGGGGGGCGAAAACTGAATACCTTCCGGAGAGGTCTGTGTGCTCTGCCTCCATCAGTCTGCACGCAACCACTCTGACCCGGCCTTAAACCTCGCTTGCCATTCCTGGTCAGCTCCACGATCACGTGTAATATAGTAACTATAGTGTCCAGCTTATGAATTCTGAAATGTATGGAAGGGGCCTCATATGAGCTGTGGCTGAATGGATGCTGCTATTCCCTGGACACATGGCTGAAGGCAGTACTGCCAAAGACATGGCTGGGACGTCGCTGCGCGGAGCAGGAACAGGCCAGGTCGGAGAGGCAGAGAGCATGTTATTTTTCAGCTGAACCCCTATTACTGCCAATATAGCCGCATCCCGAAAAACTCGAGACTGTGAAGTGACAAGCATTTAGCAGTAGTTAGCTAACACTAGTGATCCACACTCAGACCCACATTCAGTTCACACTGATCATGTTGACACCTCCAGATGAGGGAGATGGGAACAGAGTGTAAGGGCTCTGATCGTTATTGGGCTGTCCTTAAAATTCATTAATGTGCAGCAGCAGTGCCAGGTTGTGGGAAAAATAAAAATAAATAAATAAGCGCATAAAAAAATTCCATTGGCTGAAGTCTTTCATCTAAAGAGGCAGTTGTGCAATAGGAAGCCATCTGGCCACGGAGCCAGACGTGAAGGAAGAATTCATCATAACTTTACACCCAAATGTGAAGGAATAGCTGAGGTTTTTAACTGCAGCGATACAGCTTCAGGCAGGCAGAGTGGCCTCCAGCCAGCCGAAGAAATAACCAAGGATGGAACCGCGTCAGGGAAGACAGGACAGATACATCAGCCCGCGTGGGGTGCACACCGGATGGGACGCCAGATACACCGGCCCGCGTGGGGTGCACACTGGACGGGACGCCAGATACACCGGCCCGCGTGGGGTGCACACCGGACGGGACACCAGATACACCGGCCCGCGTGGGGTGCACGCCGGAGGGGACGGCAGATACACCGACCCGCGTGGGGTGCACACCGGATGGGATGCCAGATACACTCACTTTGGGGAATTCGGGGGACAACTTGTCCTTGGGGTGTGTGAGGATACCCGCATGACACAGGAAAATCACACAAATGCCCAAGCATGTTATATAAGGCCTTAATCTTTGTGTACATTAATGCTCAATCTTGTAATGTGTAGAGTGTGTACTGCAAGAACAGGGCTAAGTCATACAAAAAGATATTTAACTATCTTATTTATAACTGCCTTGACTGCTTAAGTTTGAATTTATAAATACCAACACACAATATATGGCCTGGTGGAAAAAGCTGTTGACTGGGGAATGGGGGGCTGGGGGGGTGTTGGTGTTGGAACTTGTTGGGATACCATGCTGGAGGACTCTAAGTCACAGGGAAGCACTGAGAAAAATGTCAGAAAGGCGAAGGAGGAGATCATCTCTCTCGCAAATCAAGTGGAACACTGGAAGAATAAATGTGAAATGGATTCAACTGATATATTGCACAGGTTTACGGGGAAGGACAAAACTGAAAATTCTGTACTAGGGAGTTTAGCACTTTTAAAAGAAATGAGAAACATTCATTAATCTTAGGAGAATGAAGTGGTGCTGAAAAAATTGGCAATATCACAGGTGGAGTTACGAAGGTTATTAGCTAGCGGGAGGTGACAGAGTGCTCATTATACAATGATATATAGTAAAGGGGTGAAAAGCTTGGATTTAGGAACATTTTAGGGGGAGGGGTCAGGTCAAAGTTCACAAGCTGCATAGGAGAGACAGAGGCAGATCCGGGAGGGGTTCCAGGCCGTCAGCCACTACAGGCGTGTCTTAGGACTGCAGGAGGATGCTGGAGCAAATCAGCACTGTGATCTTGCCAACTCCGCAAGCTCACATAGAGCAGAAAAAAGATATAAGCCATCAGCCCTGTTTTTATAAAATGACAGTTTGTGGGAGTTCTACTTACATAAATATGGTCTGAGGGCAGAACTAGAAATGATTCGGAGAGCCCGAGAGATAACTAATCAGATTGTAGAGAAGGCGGGTCCAAGCAATGAGAAAAGGTGGGACTAAGACATCTGATTGGTTAGTCTGACATCTGACACAAGACCTGATTGGTTATCTCTCTGAATCATTTTTTGGTCTGCCCTCAGATCATTTGTGTGTAAATAAAACTCCCATGAGCAAGATGCAACTGCAACCTTGCCTTCCACGGCATCATCAGTCATAGATGGATTCATGAATCTGTCTGCATGTGTGCAATGTACAGCACAGCATTGGGCTTCAGTCATCATCTGCCTTATCAGGGTGATTGATCACCAGCAACATGCCAACAAACGGCTCCACTAATGAAACCCAGATGGCCTTAATTGGACTGATTGGCTCATTTAGGAGTAATAAGGTCAATGGGTCAACTGAGAGAGTGTTTGGGGAGCTGAGGGTATGCTCCTGAGTGATGTTCTGAGTGCTTCAGTGCCCTCGTGATTGTCCATGCCTTTCGAACACTGTCACGTCTGCTCAGAAAAAGGGGCCTTGACTCCATAGGATCCATAGGATAGCATCATGCAACGACTTCATAAGAGTAGCAGAAGTTTGTCACACTAGGTCCGGTTCACCTTCCCCAACCAAGGGTGAAATAGACGCCTCCAAAACAAACCAGCATTTTGGAGTCACAAAGTGGTCAAATTCCCAGGAAAGTGATTTTCGTGGAAAGGATAGCAGAAGAGACCTCAGTGTGGCCCTTTCTGCGCACACACACACACACACACACACACACGTCTCAGGTCGGGTGCTGACAGGGACGGGCTGGGAAACATGCTGCTGGTGTCCTTGTTCTCCAGGAAATACAAAGACAGGTTGGGAGGCTACAGCAAGACAGCGCGAGACAGCGCCGTGCAGAGCTCCCCGGGATTAGCGGCGACAGAGCGATTAGCGCCACTCGGCATGCTGGGTGCTGGGCGTGCACATGTGTGCCATCGGACATTAAGTGAATCACGTTGAATGGAGCTGTGTACAGGCGTGACTGCAGGATTAATAATTAATGCAAAGGATGTAGCCCCATCAAACGATTTAGCGAAATCCTGTGTTAATTGAGGGGATGTTTAATAAATCGGCTTGCGGCAAATCTAAAAAGATTCTCGTCTGGCACACTGTCTGCGCTTTTAAATTTAATATTAGAGCACGATCCTAAGAGCAGTTCTGCAAAGATTCACCCAATGACAATTGAGGGAAACATTTCACAGATATTTAGAGCATGCATATGAAATTCTACAAAGATGGCTGCCACCAATCATGGCCAGTCCTCCCGCTCATGTGCGGCCATCTTCCCTGAAGGGTACAGAGACTAAAATGAAAATTTCCTAGGGCTGGGGAGAGTGGGTGTGCCAAGCTTTGCTCAGATGACACTCCCCAGCTCATTCTAATGTTATAATCTACACAACTATTTTGACAATGAGGCTTGCGGGCTGCTGTGTGGTGCCAGAGGAGCCCCGATCGAGCTCCGGAGCCCTAATTAATGTATGCTAAGCAGGCATCTGGCAGAGCCACATGTAAATGACGCCGCTCATCGCGCCCCTCGGCCGGCGCGTAAATTGGGCCTTTCTTTCTCCTCTGCTAGCCCTCCTCCGCTGCCCCCCCCCCCATTCCCTGTGACATTAATGAGGCCTGTGTTCATCTCCTTCTGCCCCTAAGGCAGCTGGGGGTTAAACACAAACGTTTGTAGACCCGGCCAACAGGAGGCATTTCTGTGTACAAAACACAAGACGCGCGAGATGTCGCCACAATCAGTCTGCTGTTGTGCGTACAGTTCCCGAAATTCATAATACTGCTGGTGTTATGGATTTTTATGAGTATTGAAGAAACACAGCACAATATAAATGTGAACTCCCTTACACTTCCGTTCATTATAACCAAATAATATATTTGGTTGTATTAGAGTAAAATCAATCAGTGTTCTGACAGGAATGATTGTCATAGATGCATTTATATTTTGTGAAAGATCTTGTCTGCAGTAGGCTGGCAAGTTCTCTGCCTCGTGCCCGTAGCCTCCGGGATAGGCTCTGGACCTCCCCTGACCCGGAAGGATAAGCGGTTTCAGAAAATGGGTGGATGGAAGGATATTGTGTCAGCAATACAGAAAAGGGCTTATTGTCACTTTGGTGTTTAGCTGAGATAAAAAAAAAAAGTTTGGGGAATGGGTTTAAGTACAGCGGGGGCATGGTCACAAATGAACTGGGGCGTGGCTATGCACCAATGGCATGTGGTTATGTATGATTATGGGTGTGGCTATGAGTTGATTGACGCGTGGTCATGTGTGAACAGCGGTCATGTTTGAAAAGGAGTTTAGTCTTAACAACTGTCAGGAACATTAATTTATACAGTATTCTGTTCTTGCCTAAAACCAGGAACTTTAGATGGAGTAATACAAGACAAAAATAGATCATTTCCATAATAAAAAAATATCTGCAAATTCGTGTTTCTAAAAATGCACGTGTGAAACGGCTGACGAGCCAAGGTGAGCTGAATCTCAGATGACCCTAACCAGCCGAAGGGTGCTCCCTAAAGCACAGTGCAGGGATGCAGGACCTCTCAGGCCATGTCATCATGACACCTGCTGTCAGGGCCTGTCCAATGGGGACCAGGCAGTTTAAAGTGGAGTTTGATCTCACCATGGTAACTAGCAGGCAGGACAGCCAATCCCAGTGAAGAAGCTACGCAGACTGTACCCACAATTCCTTCAGACCTCCATCCGTTCACATCCTCAGCAAAATGTAGAGGAGAATATTAAAAGGTAACCGTATATAACGCCACGGATTGGCTTAACTGGCAAACATACTTCTTTCTTAAGCGGTGTTAGATTTTGCGAATGGCAGTTAGACTGGGGCGGTCTCTGACCAAAGGCTGGAGACGAGTAAAGCGAGGGGGGCTTGAGGATGAGTGTTTGTGGCAGCAGGGGTGAGGAGTGTTCCCCCAGCCCCCCGGCTGCCTCTCACCACGGCCTCTTTCTCTCTCCAGAGAAATATGTCTCAACCGTACTGTACAAGGCAAACTCGTCACTGCTGACATGCTGTTGGGATAAGAAAAGAATGAAAAAATTAGATTTAAAAATACATATTTCCCCTGGTAAGACACACTGAGTTGACATCTCTTTCTCCCTGATATATTCTTTGCAATAAAAACCGTCTCCAAAGCCATTTACTATTAGGGGGAGGGTTACAGGTCATTTACTTGACAAATCCCTCACCCCAGCTCATTATTATCTGCTATGGTAATGGGATTATCAGACTCACCCTGGCATTGGCTTTCACCTCTGTTATACTGCTGCTGCTCTATTGCTGTTACTGTCCATAATATGTAACATTAATGGTTCAAAGTACCCAGTGAAAAGTCCATCCATATGTACATCAATCCACCCATCATCCATCCATCCATCATCAGTCCTTCATCATCCATCCATCTATCCACCCATCCATCCATCCATCATCAGTCCTTCATCATCCATCCATCTATCCATCCATCCATCATCAGTCCTTCATCATCCATCTACTTAACCTAGTATTTGATAAAGAATAATAATAATTTACATTTGGTTATTTAGCAGACACTTTTGTCCAAAGGAACGTACAAGTGACAATCAGTCAGTGTCCCTGGAGAGACTTAGGTTAAGGGCTTTGCTCAGCCAGGGAATTCGAACCGGCGACCTTCGGAGTCCTTAAGCACAGAGCCCCGCACCTCCACACACCAGCATGCACTACACTGGTAAAGTGCTTTGGCTGTCAGTACAGTAGAAGGCTGAGAGAGCTCTGATCTTCTTTCTGAGGAGACGGGAGCATGCCCTGCTTGGAAATACATCGCCGTATTAGATTGTGTTTATTTACTGTATTTTATCTCCCATAATGCATCCTGCCTGTTCATTTCCTTCCCTGTTTGTTCATCAGCAGGGACTCTGGTCTACATCTGATGGGAGAGGTGGCTTTAAACGTCTGTGCCTTTTGTGTTCTGGAGTCAGTACTACAGCACACTGTAGCCTTTGATCCAGCCTTCCTGCACGCAGGGTGACCCGCAGGTGACACTGAAGACAGAAAGGGAAAGGTGTCCACGGCAACCCGCGCCCGTTATTCTCTCTCACATCTCAAAAAATCTTCGCTCGCCGCCTTACCGCGTAGTCAGTCCCACCCCCTCGCTCTGTTGCCACGACTACATCACCCCGAAAGACGCCTTCCTAATGACCTCCATCTGGCGCCGGGTTTGGGTCCTGTGAGCCCGCGGCTCGGCTCGGCCTGGCGCGGCGCGGCGCCCGTTCCCCGGAAGCGATCCTGCCAGCTTGGCCTCATCAGCGCACCTAGCGAGCAGCAGGTAGCTTTCCTGGGTGCCCCGTCACGAGCGCTGAGCCGCAGATCATCTGCTCTGCCGTTTCGGAGAGGGAGAGGCCGTCGTTTTCGCGGCGGGACGGATATAGCAGCGGAGACAGGATCGCGAGTAGAATCCGCGGAAAAGGATGAGCGCAGAAACCCGTGCTGTCAATTACGGTTACTGTTTAACTGTAAGTGTGACGGCTCGAAGTTGTTAACAATGTTTGCAACTTACATAGTTGGAACCATGCAACTAAACATTTCCAACTAAGTAAGCTGCGAATGG
>JAODKL010000118.1:19583745-19610823 GCA_026780765.1 Petrocephalus schoutedeni
AAATGCTCCTCACACTCACAGAAGCGGCAAAGAAATGCTCCTCACACTCACAGAAGCGGCAAAGAAATGCTCCTCACGCTCACAGAAGCGGCAAAGAAATGCTCCTCACGCTCACAGAAGCGGCAAACCTCTATCACTGCATCCAAAATCGTCTTTGTCTGGCAGAATTCTTAAGTCTTGCTTCACGCATCTACTTCATGAGTTCGGCTTGACTTATAAATCACTAAGAGAAAAGAAACCAAATCAAAGGGAGCCCAGGTTTCTCCAGACCATCTCCTTAAGTGTTCAGAAGTTTTTGGAAAACAATGCAAGGATAACCAGACAAGCAAGACACCATCACCAGGAAAAAGGTAAAGCAACAGAGGATGATTCTGACTGACACTATGCAAAACCTTCACAATGCATTTATCCAGCTAAACCGAAATCTTAGAATTAGTTATTCATCCTTCTGTGCACTGCATCCATTTTACATCACACTTCCAAGATTGAAGAAAAACTCAAGAAAACTGTGCTATTGTAATGTTTTTTCTTCACGTTTTACAATTTTACAGTATTTGTGATGGTTCAACTGTCATTTTGAATTAAATATTTTTCGGTTTATTACAATTTCATTACCCTTGTCAACTTAATTAGTTGCCAAGTTAATTGCCATGTCAACTCCGTCAGATAGACTTGTTTATGTTTATTTTCTAAAAAAGAATACATGTTCTCTTTCCTCAAGGATATTTGTCAATTAAGCCAATGCATTTCCAAAATGTATGTGTAATTTTTATACTTCTAAATATCACTGTTCATTAGGAAATTTAGCGCTGCAGCTATCGATTATTTTAGTAATCGAGTATTCTATTGAATATTCCAACAATTAATCGAGTAATCGGATAAGAAATACTTATACTTATTAATTATGATAACCATTAACTGCGGATGCTGCGCACAAAAAAACAGAATATTATTTAGTATATTAATGCCAGTTAATATATATTTTTTTTATCTGTTATTTTATCAACATACCGCTTAAAGTGCTTGGTAAGCAATGGAAATGACCGTGATTCTATGCTGTGAATGTCAGTGTTTGGAACTTTTCACCGTCATGTGGCTTAAACGAAGCATTGAAGCAAAGAATTTGCATCGAGTATTTTTTGAAATCGAGTTATTTGAGTTACTCGATGAATCGTTGCAGCCCTAAGGAAATAAAAAAAAAAAATTGGTTCATTTGTACAACCTAAACAGCATTTATTAAACACTGACTTGTCTAACTTTAAAAAGATGATAAAACTGGTTTAAAACCTTGTGTGCAAAATTAAGGGGACCAAGAAATTGATGGGTCAAAATACATGTGAGAAGTTAATTTTGTAAAACATTTTTAAAAAACTATTTTATAAACATTTCCATGGTGTTGACAAAAACTGAGTGCTGTTCCAACAAATATGCAATTAATAAAAAAATTCACAACTGGGAGGTTGTACCAGAACATATTTAGATAACTAAAACCTCATTTAACAAAGTTAAAATATTTTTTTAGAAAATCAAAACCTGTTTTGTCCCTAATCTCAAGAATTACTGGTAGTCACTGTATCTGCTAGAGAGTTCTACTAGAAAGGTACAGGTAGAATGACTGGGTAGGAAGTAACCTGTCCCTGTGTGCTGGTACCCTCCTCTCTGCACGCCATCACTGTTCATTGTATCTCTGACTACTATGCTCTCTGCTCTATAGCCCTGTGTGCTGATTATACTCTGCCATGTTTCTGTCTGATGTTCACACTGTGTTCTGTATCTCTGATTGCTGTTCACTCTCTGCCCTGTATCTCTGACCGATGTTCACTTTCTGCCCTGTATCTCTGACTGATGTTGAATCTCTGCCCCGTATCTCTGATTGCTGTTCACTCTCTGCCCTATATCTCTGACTGATGTTCACACTCTACCCTGTATCTCTGACTGCTGTTGAATCTCTGCCCTGTATCTCTGATTGCTGTTCACTCTCTGCCCTGTATCTCTGACCGATGTTCACTCTCTGCCCTGTATCTCTGATTGCTGTTCACTCTCTGCCCTGTATCTCTGACCGATTTTCACACTGTACTCCGTATCTCTGACTGCTGTTCACTCTCTGCCTTGTATCTCTGCCTGCTGTTCACACTCTGCCTGGTAGCTATGCTGTAGAGGCAGTGTGAATATTTCCTCGTGTGGGTTTCCAGTCATTCTTCCCATTCTGAATATTCCAGCAGCATCCCTGCACCAAAGACCTGAAAGGCTGACTGGAAATGAGACAAAGAGGATGTTAAATGGCCTGAGTCCATATTAAATAGCTGTGCCTGCAATCTGGGCATGAATATATAGCACTGAGCAGAACCTGTACTGGAAAATGGATGCGTGTTCTCGGGCCTGTAACACGGCCATTAGGCCTGCTAATCATCCTCTCACATGGTTCTAAAAGTTTTAGGTATTTTCCTTTTGATTTCAGCCATATGGTCCTGTCATCAGAAATGACGTCCCTGCTTCTCCAAATAGTGGCTTCTTCTTGTCGTACTCAGTCCACACAAACAGCCTGCTTCCTGCAGCTGAAACCAGAGATGCATCTGAAATGGACTATTATATAAGACACTATATATACACTATGTAATACTCTATATCCACTCCCCAGGTTACGATGGGGTTACGTTCCGATAAATCGTAAGCGAAAACTTCGTAAGACAAAAATTGCATGCTGCGTGCTGCAACCTAACAAACATCATAGCCTAGCCACCTTAAACATGCTTAGGACACTTACATTAGCCTACAGTTTGGTAAAATCATTATCACAAAGCCTATTTTATAATTAAGTGTTGAATATGTCATGTAATTTATTGAATAAATATATAATAGGAATACCCGTCTTGAAAACAAAATATTGTAACATGGACCATCATAACCCAGGGGCAGCTGTGTATTATATGAACTATTCATTGATCTGCCATAACATTAAGACCACTGACAGGTGAAGTGAATAACATTGAAGGCAAACTGGTAGAGGCAGTGTGATGCTCTAGGCAATGTTCTGCTCGGAGACCATGGGTCCTGGTGTTCATGTGGATGTTACTTTAACAGGTACCATCTACCTATACATTGCTGCAGTCCAAGCACAGCCCTTCATGACAGCAGTACTCCCCCATGGCAGTGGCCTCATTCAGCAGGATAACGCGCCCTGCCACACTGCAAAAATTGTTCAGGAATGGTTTGTAAAAGAATTCAAGGTGTTGATGCGGCCTCAAAAATTCCTCAGATCGCAATCCAATCGAGCATCTGTGGGATTTTCTGGACAAACAAGTCCGATCCATGGAGGCCCCACCTCTCATCTTAGAAGACTTAAGGGATCTGCTGCTAACGTCTTGGTGCCAGATACCAAACGACACATTTGGAAGTCTTGTGGAGTCCGTGCCTGAACAGGTCAGAGCTGTTTTGGTGGCACGAGGGGAACCATATTAGGCTGGTGGATTTAACGGTATGGCTGATTGGTGTATACTGTTAATATAGAATATTACACTATTTAATACTACATAACATATTAGCAGAAGTGTGGTACTAGTGTCTGGTTTCCAGTCAAAGTATGAATGGACTTGGTCTGGTCATGCGCTTGGGTGAATTTTTACTCGGTTATTTGGTGCAGCTTTGGCACGACTATGGCTGCTGACGTTTGGAAAGGAAACACAAGTACAGGCGCGTAGGCTAATGCTAGTGGCCTGAGTTTGGCAAGGCGCAATGACTGGCCAGTGACCAGCTAGCTAGCCAACATCTTATAATGATAATAATAATTAATGCTGTACTTTATTAACCCCTGTGTCAGAAATTCTCTTTTTCATATGGCAGACCTTAGTCACCAGAGAGACACCATGACAGTGAAGTCTGAGATCTGATCACAGGATCAGCCATTGTTCAGCGCTCCCAGAGTAGTTATGTTTAAAGGTTTTACTCAAGAGCCTAATGGTGATGTGATCGATCTGTTTGGAGCAGGAATCAAAGTAGCAATTTTTCTGACATGGGAGTCTTAATGCCCCTCGTGCACATTAAAGTGTGTCATTGTGCCCTGCGATGGCTTGCTGCCACATCCTGGGTTGGTCCCTGTCTTGTGCCTGTAGCTTCTGGTATGGACTCCAGACCCCCCATGAATCTGAGCAGGACAAGCAGGTGTGGAAAGTGGATGATTTTCTTTGACTGTCTGAGACTTTTACACAGTATTGTACACGTACATCAGTGTGAGCAAGAGGCACCCGCCAATGCCGCGTTAGGCCAATGTAACCAAGAGACAAAAATTAAACCCTTTCTCTCCTGTCCAGTTTGTGCCTCATTGCCAACTCCCATCATTAAATTTGCTGTAGGCCAAAGGTAAATTCAGGGGTGGAGCAAAAGTCCCTGAGCATCAGGGAGATTTTTGCAGTGTATACTGTACAGTAGGTATCATGGGCTTACACTGGCAGGGGGGTTCTCCAGTTATAATAAAGCTTTTCTGCTTCCGTCAGTGATGCCTTCCCCATCGGTCAGTATGTCAGGCTAACCATTTACGCATGTAGCTTGTCAGCAAAGTGTAGGAAATTGGAGACTGCTATAAAATGTTAGTGTGTTTCTTGAACATGATATCTGTGAACATCACAGAATACTCATCAAATGATGCCTTGAGAACGTCGGGAAAATGTCTTGTAAATGAAAATGAAAATAACGTTACCACACTGCGCACATGTATTTCACACGCGGTTATAAGCAGTGCTCCTGTAATTTGTAATTTAGCGTGATGGGTGTGACTGGTCCTGGGGTCCGTAACCCCTTTCAGAAAAGCTTTTAAGAGATGAACTGAAGTAAACTTCATGTAAAGATGCCACGATGGGCGGCCGTCCGTGAAATATGGATGTTAGCGTTTTCGAAGGCGCTCTTTCTCCCTCGAAGCGTACTTGGGAGATTCCTCAGGGTGCCGCAGAGCTGTAAATTCATTTCCCTGCTGTGGATCGATGGAGATGGGGTGGGGTCGCCTCCATTTACTGCCCCTAATGCAGTGCTGGGGTAGTTAACAGCTGCCATTGCGTTTCATATAGGGTATTCTATGATGCGAAGCTCAGCCCCTCTCGGACCGCACGCTGCTCCACTCTCCCTAATTATGGGTTGTCCCAGGTTTCCCTGCAGCTTGGCCCGATGTCTCCCCATCACTGCCCAGCTTACCATCAGTACATGTATATTTACAGCATTACAGCATTCAGCTTTTAATGGCTCAGCAGAGCCATTTATTTGGCAATACATCTTAGCGCAGTACAAGGTGTCCGTATAATGTCCTTCTAGGTGCCCCCACCTCGGTGGCCCTCTAGCTACCCCCATGGCACCTTCACAATGCTTTGGGTCCTGCCAGGGAGCAGATCCCACCCCCAAAGTGTAATCGGGTGTCGAGGCAGTTTGCAGCATCCATCGACAGGATCTGTGGGTGAGAAGCAGCTGCTCCTGCAGACAGGCCCGTCCTTCTAAGAGGAAGGGGCGGTGCTCCACTCTGATGCTGCGTGAGTTTGACATCGCGGCAGGTTCATTAATAAAAATGCGGAAATCTTAGGTCACATGAAGCTTTGTGATGTCACCTAGCTCGGCCACCTAATATGAAAAATGAGTTAAAACTGAGTGAGTAGTTCCCAGGACTTAGTCACACTTCTATCAATTGTGATTACACATAACAGATAGCAATAGTTTGTCTGGCTAATAACTTGTGACATCCAAGGAGGACACTCTCCAGGGGGACCTTCTGCAAAGGGGATATTTTCCAAGGTGGAAAGTCTCTAAGGGGGACATTCTCCAAGGGGGACACTCTCCAGGGGGACTTTCTGCAAGTGAGTCATTCTCCAGTGGGACACTACATGGAGGACACTCTCTGAGTGGGACAGGGGATACTCTCAAGGGGGATACTCTCGAAGGAGGACACTCTCCAGGGGGACCTTCTGCACTGGGGACATTCTCCAAGGGGGACACTCTCCAGAGCTCCAGAGGGACTTTCTCCAAGGGTGGCAGTCTCTAAGGAGGACACTCTCCCGGGAGACCTTCTGCAAGGGGAACACTCTCCAGGGGGACCTTCTCCAAGAGGGACCTTCTTCAAGACGGACATTCTCCAGGGGGACACTCTCCAATCTCTGCAAGGGGAAATACTCCAAGGGGGGCGGTCTGTAAGGAGGACACTCTCCAGAGGGACACTCTGCAAGCTCTGCAAGGGGGCATACTCCAAGAGGGACACTCTCCAGGGTGAGGGATATATTTCAGCTTTCAACAGTTTTCCCCAAGGATAAAACCCCAGTGTTTCTATAAATTCTGAGGAAAATGTGTAATTACGGAAATTCAATGTGCTTTAAAGGTTTTGTAAAGAAAACACGAATTTCACGCCGGAATCAATGAGAGTGGTGTACTGCTGCGTGTCTTCACTGTAGCCTGCCACTTCCACATTAAAGCAGTAAACTCCGGAAAAGGAGCACAGTTCCTCAGCTCTAAACAAATGGCCATTCTGCTGCAACCAGGCTGCTGCTCTTTTTATGGTAACATTACAGGGTTTTAGGGCACGGTTAGCCATTTAAAGCAGCAACATGGAATTAAACAGTGCGTTCAGCCTTCACAAGGAGCTGGAAGCCAGCTATTCAGCATTGTGTGCTTGGGGGAGAGGGGACCGAGTACAGTTACATTTTCTGGACCTGCCCTTTAAGTACACGGAAGCCTTCCCTCTTTAAGCGAGACTGACAACCAGTCCCTGTCATTAGGTATTCGCAGGGTTGGGCGCCGTGCTGCTTTGCTCCTCACATTTTTAACCCTTGCCACTTTGTTCTGGGGATAGCTGTGGTTTGGATATCTTCCTCCAGATTCTCTGCCTCGGGGTGGGAGGGGGGAGACAGGCTGGGAGATGAAGGAGGTGATGAACCAGCAGCCTATCTCCTCCGTTAGCTTCTGAGGAGTCTAGGTGGCACTGTGACATCTTCTGAATTCCAACTCCGGGTTTCAAATATCAGGGAGTCTTAAAACCCAACCAATGGAATATTACTGATGTGCTGATTTCAATGGGAACTTGAGAGAATAATGTCACAACGATTAAACTTTGAACACATGCTGTACCGGACCATATAAAGCATACAGCATGAATATATATCGACTGTGGTATAGGACTTAATCACGAAGGTGACTTTCAGCTGTATTGAATCTTCCTTCCTCACGCCAAAAAGGCAGAACAGGGCTCTTAAATGTCTCCATAAATTGAATGTGTTTTTGCTGAATGCCCCCGCCTGTCTGCCCCGGGGTGTGACACGGTGCTGTGTGATCCGCTTTTAGCATCCACAGGCGTTGCTGGCTGTGCAAACGTGGCACCTTTTTCATTTTCAGTATCGGTCGTGTCCTGAATGAAACACGGCCCTTTAGCCCTGAAGATGTAATACTTGCTTATGAAATGTAACAAAACATAATACAAAATACTGGTGTGAGAAAATGTCCATCCGTCTATCGATTTTCTGAAACCGCTTATCCTTTGCGGGTCACGGGGGGTCCAGAGCCTATCCCCGAAGCTACGCGCATGAAGCAAGGAACAATCCAGGACGGGGAGGGGGGGCAGCCCATCACAGGGCACACTCAGACACCATTCACAATTTGGCAGCTCCAATTAGCCTCAACTTGTCCTGTTGTAGGAAACCGGAGTACCTGGAGGAAACCCCATGACAACACAGGGAGAACATGCAAACTCCACACACATGGAACCTGGGCGGAGACTTGAAGGCAACAGTGCTAACTTCTGCACCACCATGCCACCTCCTGTGAGACAATGTATTTAATAAGAATACATGTAACTTGCAATTTGAAAATGCTAAAATACATGTAAAATAGTAACAGTTCATGATGAATACAAGTACCATTACAGCCCTAGTAATGTGCAGTATTTACAAAATGCTTTCTGAAACTTTTAACAAAATAATAATTAAGTGATATACAGATGTGCATGAAAATACATGAAAAGTAATTAAATACATTTAATTGAAATACTGCCCCTCTCTGGATGTAAAATGCTCAGCCGCCGCTTTCGAAAGGAGTCTGTACTTGTGCTTCATTTGCCTACCGGGGAATTGGTAACCCTTCGTGATGAGGTGATAAGTGGCCCTTTGCTGTAAGGTTTCGTCTCAGCTCGGTATAATTTTAAGCTGACTTCAGATGTCAGAAGTTGGTGTTACTCAGAAAAGCTTCTCGTGGTCCATCCATGGCTCAGATTTCTTTCTTAAATATCACTCTCTTAAGCCTTTTGCGACACGTTTGGCCTAAAACATTTTTAGACCTTTTACGGGTCATGTAAAGCAGGTCTGGCCTGATTATACTGTCTGTGGGAGAAAAGCTTCTGATAAACTGTCCTGGAGGTTGCAGAATTAAGCAAAGTAAAAAGGCTGCGGATTACTAGTGCTGGAGTAACAGTTTACATTGTGTGGTGTGTCCCTGCATAGTGTGATGATGGGATGGCATGAATAATGAGCAATCAGGGACCCCATGGGGGGGGGGGCACCCCCAGCGGGGCCGGGGATCACGCAGGGGCCCCGTCGCGGCAGACTGATCCTCAGCGGGGGACCTCTGTAAGAAGCAGAGGAACAACCGGCCAATTAAGCACCCTCTGTTTTATTATTCCGCATTAGGGGACATGTGACATGTGGCGTCTGGCTTTGCCTCCTTGGGCGAATGGGGTGATTGCGGGTCCTGGATTCAGGGCGCTGCCCTGGCTGCCAAACAGCTTCCTGTAAGGGGCCTCAGAGCTGATCGTGAAGACGAGAGCGATGATGATGATGATGATGATGTATAAGACTGCACAGGGGACATTGTGCTGGGGTGACCGGGAGAGTGTCCATCCCTCAGATCCACAGATGGCATTTCATCCATGCCATAAGGATCAGTCACTCACAGGCTGGGCTTGGATGAGCCTTCGGGTTCTGATTAGCATGTTAGCTTGAGGCACATGTGGATTTGAAAAGCCAACGCTGCGGGATACGGGGGCGAGGCTCTCACTGGCCTGGACCCCGCCTACGGCTGACTTTTCTTGCAGGAATGGAGTTGTTCCGCGAAGATACACTGGGGGACAGATTTGGCTCCCTGTGCAGTGATCAGAAACACAGCTGCATGCTTCAGAAAGACACAGCTGTGCACTCTCTCACACACACACACTTATACAACGCACTTTACCTTGTGTGCCATCTGGTGCCTTTGATGGCGCCGATTAGACCCAGTTTTCAGGTAAAGCTTCTGTTTTATGAGCTTCCTGTGCCGTACAGGAAACAGCCATCGCCTGTCTCCTTATGTGCTTTCTGATCCCTGGGCGCTGTTCTGGTGCTGTGTGACTATCCCACTGGGAGAGGAGATGCAGGGCGCCCATTTTGGCCAGCATGTCATGCTGGCATGGATCAGGATCCGGAGGATACGAGTGCTGGAATGTGCATCTCCATCTTCCATCCAGACTCTGACCACTCTTCTGCTGTCTCTCTGAAGAAGGTCAATTTCTGTGAAAGCTAAGCATCCTAACACCCAAGCTAGCATTCAGCTGCAATTCAGCTGAGCTTTCCTACTGTCCTCCTCCTCAGCCTTCCTCTTCCTCACCCTTCCTGTACACGCTCCCCTGCCTTCCTCACCCTCACCCCTCCTGTACACGCTCCCCTACCTTCCTCACCCTCACCCTTCCTGTACACGCTCCCCTACCTTCCTCTTCCTCACCCTTCCTGTACACCCTCCCCTACCTTCCTCACCCTCACCCTTCCTGTACACCCTCCCCTACCTTCCTTACCCTCACCCTTCCTGTACACGCTCCCCTACCTTCCTCATCCTCACCCCTCCTGTACACGCTCCCCTACCTTCCTCATCCTCACCCCTCCTGTACACGCTCCCCTACCTTCCTCATCCTCACCCTTCCTGTACACCCTCCCCTACCTTCCTCACCCTCACCCTTCCTCTTCCTCACCCTTCCTGTCCACGCTTCCCTACCGTCCTCATCCATCCGTACTTGATAATGGTAATTTTGACTTTTTGTCTTGCTGGAAACGATGGGTGGTCACGAGAGAGTGTGAGTAAGAAGGATCTTGAAAAACGATCCCATTAACATTTGCTGGCGTTTATAGGGGGAGAGAGGAAGGAGCGGGTGTGTAAATCTGCCTCGCCGTCGACACGCGGGGCACAGGAAGCTGGAGAGCGGCCTGCTGAGAACGCAGGGCTGTATCTCTCCCCCAAATGGCATCTTTATCAGCCTAAATTAAGTTTTGATTCGTCGCCACATATGGTGCCACAAATCACTTTTAATACTGATATCAGGCTGCGCTAAACTGAGCCCAGGGCATTTAAAGCAGCTTTATTGTGTGGCACGCAAGACACCTAGCAGCCCTATATCTCCTTCTTGTTCTCTCATTCTCTCTCTCGCTCTCTCTCGCTCTCCTTCTCTTCGTCTTGTTCTCCCGTGGGCTGTTGAACAGTATGTAATTACAGGTGCAAATCAGCACATAGTAGCTAAAATGATATTTTCCTTTACTGAGGTCAAAAATAAAGTGACCTGAAGTCTTGAAAAAGCCATGTGCTTTCCTGACGACGGGCTGGTGTTAGGTAATAACAGTGATTAGCGTACAAGGTCCCCGTTTGGTTTTATTTCCATTAAATAAGTAAAGCAGTTAAGTAAGCAGTGGTGCTGTTCTGTGTTTGTATAGACATGCAGGGCCAGCCCCAAGGTACACACACACACACACGCACCTATCTAAAAGGGGACCATCCATTCATTCCTATGGGCATAACCCTAATCGCAACAATGACACCCTTAACCCCTACCCAGCCCTATCCTTAACCATAAGTAACCAAACAAAATATAAGACGTGCCCCCCTAAATGTTTTTACTGCAGTCACAGGTTTTTATAAAATTTAGTTTACCCTTGTAAAAATATGGTCCCCACAACATCAAAATAACTCAATTTAATCACACTGTGGGAAAATTTGGTCCCCAAAATGTAATATATACAGAACCCCCCCCCCCCCCCCCCCACACACACACACACACACACACACATACACGCACACACACGCGCACAGGGCCTGCTACATGGTACACACACACAATCACACACACTGGATGATATAGATCAGTTCAAATTCACTTATTATCTTTTGTAATGATGAAATAACATTTATCTAAGACATATTATATTAAAAATAATAAAGATGCGGTTTGGCCATGTGTTAAAGGAGCATTTGTCTGTATAAATGATATAGTTCATTATTTATAATCTGCCTTTATTCGATAGCTTCAGCAGCTAATGCATTTCATTATTCAAATGCCACGCTATTACTCTGTCAGCGATAGGTGGTGCACAGCACTGCTAGGCCTGACTATGTAATTCACCCTCTCCCACCTAATGGGTTGTTAAATTTAATAATCATGAATATGGCCGCGTCTGTTTGCCCTGCTTTCCGGATGTCCACTTAAAGCATGACCGATGTCGTTGGCTAACGCGCATAACACTGAGATAACAGGAATGTGCCTGATTTTGGCTCAACGCAGCAGAGCACGCTGTGTTCAAGGTGGTCAAATCTGTCCCTCTTCAGGGTGCCCTCTGTGGCAGCCCTGTACCCTGCTTTTAATCTGAACCCCCAACCCGCCCCCCACCAATGTTGACTCTGCCCCGGGAGCTTGTTTTTTAAACTTGACTCTGTTAGGTATGGTTAGGGTGCTACCGGACGCTAACTCTGGGTGTGCAGTGCAATCTGAAATGGATAAAGCATGTCAGGGCAGTCTCTGACACCAAAGTGCGTAATCTTTAAAGTACATACTCAAAGTTTGGAATGTAAGCGAAACATCGACTGGATTTATCGGTTTGAAAATCAAATCTTAAGCTAGATACTCACTGTAATAAGAGAGGCACTATGAGTCTGCTCTCCCAGCTGAAAGTCGGCAGAACTGCACAGACCCGGCGGATCGAGTAACCAGAAAATATTTCTGCTTTCTCCCCTGTCGTCGTCCCATTTAAAGTTCCCAAAAGTGTTATATCGGATTACACTTTCATAGAAACCTCACCATTTTGCATGCTTTGAGGGTTACCTCTGCTGTGATACGGCGGAGGCCATCTCTCCAGCTGTAAAACAAAGGACTTCCTTCTTCTCTGTGCCACACGAGTTCCTCATAACACAGCACTGGTGACAAGCGTCTCCGAATCTGACCTTGCTCGTCTCTCAGCCCGTGGCAGCATAAATACCTTTCAAGGGCAGGGAGCGGACGTTAGCCGCAAATACTACAGAAACAGAGCTGCATGTTTATTAAAGATGAAAAAAATGTCTTTAAGGGTCAAACAACGTGTGTTATTAGGCAGCAGAGTATCTGGTCAATGACTGTATGCTGGTGATCTACGCAATGTTGTTCCCCTGTGGGACCTATGGGGGCGCTGTTGTGACATTGGTGTTGCTGAAGTGTGTGGTGTCAAGACAATGCAGTCCCAGCAAGGCCCCTGAGCTGATCTGCATCTTTATTTCAAGTCTTAGCCCCTCTTGCTTGGGCTGTGATGTTTAGGTAGCCATGTTGTAAGGACACTATGAGATAACACACACTTTGAGGATGCCAGTTTACTCAGAGGAAATCTATGCAGCCACAGGCAGAGCATGCAAAGTGCCACACACTGTGCCCAGAATCACCCCCCCTGGAGGTGTGAGGCCCCTGTGCTGTCCTACTTTCCCCCTGTTATTTATCATATTAGGGCTGGGCGAGTGTACCTGTGATCGGGAGGCTGCCGGTTCAAATCCCAGCCTTGCCAGAGCCATGTCACCTTTGGGCTCTCGAGCACGTCCTCTAACCCCCGACTGTCTTTTACCGACAACGTACGTGGCTTTGGATAAAAGTGTCTCCCGAGTAAATAAAATGCAAATTTTAGTGGTAGTAAATGGTGTTATGTGAAAGATTAAATCCTACGTCGTAAGAAAAATGACCTGTGAAGATAGCCGAGCGATGTTGCTGCGTTTATTGTGGATGTGGATTAGATGGAGCCCAAAGCTCCGCTCAGCCGGGCGGCTGGCTCTTTATCCCGGGATCTGGGAAGCCTCAGACCGGCGTCCCCCATAATGAAGAGCTCTACTGTAAGCTGGGAGTAAGCCTGCCACTGGATTCTGGGTCTCCTTTGAGCAGCCGGGTTTCTGGGCCAAGTGTGAACAGGATAAATAAAGAAGCAGCTCTTCGATCTGTGCATCTCTGCTGTAAGTATTTCAGCGCATTTCTTATTCATAGTAAACCACCCCCCCCCACCATTTGTGGGCAGAGCTGCACACTGTGTCTGTGACCCCCGGCTAAGAGAAAGCAAAGCAGGGAGGACCTGGGGGCCCCCATCACACTGAGGGCCACAAAGACACATCAGCAAGCCTGCCAGCCACCCCCCCACAAGCTTTCCCCGCTGACTTAGCCACAAAACCACAGCCATTCAAATTAACAATGTTCTGTCACTGAAATTTTGATTGAAAGAGTCTTTATGAGGAAAACAAATCTCAGAGAGAAAAAAAGCGCTCCTCAATGGTTTATTTATTGATTCTTGTCTTTTTCTGAGCCAGCGAATCAGCTTCAAGAGCCTTTTTGGACGCATCCCCGCAGTGATTAGCATAGGCTCTTTGTGTTCTGTTTTTATCACATTTGAAGCTGTGCAAATAAAAACACTGCATCTGAGTCACGTTGATTAGTGGGTGAGAATTGTCTGGCTGATGGCACCACGGCACGCCGGAGTGATTAGAGGGCCTCGCAATATCCATCCGGAACATTCTAATCAGATGGAACTTAAATGGAGCCGTCACTCACAGGGAGACGCATTTGGGTTCCTGCAGGCAAACGAATTCGCCGCCAGCTCATAATAATTTCATTGCGTCAGTTCAGACCACCGGTGAAACTCAGAATGTAATTAAGCAGGATTTGATTTGGAATTGTGCATGAACTGGTAATCAAACTACCTGAAACTACTGCATTCATATTAAGGCCATTTGAGACGCACCGATAGGTCTGCTCACATGTCAATCAAAGAGACCTTCCCTCTTCCTGCTTTGATTGGATTTACTTTGAGTCCCAAACAAAATAACTGCTTTTCAGATCCCTTTCTGTAGAAGGGAATATTCTACAAAGGCCATTACAGATCATATTCCATAAAGGCCAAACATATTCCTGCTTGTTGCTGTACCAGCAAACACTGGAATTCAGTGACCGCCCTCTCTCTCGGTGTCCTGTTAACTTGACTTTGCTCCATGGCTCTGTTTGGTGAACCGGGCACCTGTATGGGCACGGCCAGACTGCACATAGGCCCCGTGGCTACACCCACCAGCTCAGCTGAGAAGAGGTTTCTGTTCCCCACAACTGGTCCTGTTGCATGTGCCGCAGCAAGGGGCGTAGCTAGAAATTCTGGGCCCCTTTAGAAAACTCTCACCTTGCCCCCCCCCCCCACACACACAATAAAAAATCCAAATTTTACATATTCAAGGGACCCTGTAAGCAGTGCAGTGCCGCATTAGTTGAGGGGAGGGTGTGGCTTAGTGTAATGTTTACTGACCAAGGGGGTGTCACTCGGCCTCAAAAGGGGGGCATTTTCTGTTTTTTGGGCAAAAGGGACAGGCACTCTGGCACCCCCCTGCCCTCTCCTGCACATGCCTGCTAATAAGGTGCTGGGACCCTTAAATTTGCCAGGGTATCCGGCCCCTCAGGGGTGCAGATGGTGGGGGGGGGGGCATGCAAAAATCTCTCCTACGTCGGTCCTTAGGGACAGCCAGAGTCCAAGCTCTCCATCGCTTCCTGGGCATTTCACATTGCTCTTGATCCTAAACGCACGATTCAGGTGGTTCTTTGTGTTTTAAGTCAGATTAAACCGTCAGATGAGCAATCACTGGGACACCGCTGCTCTGATACTGCGTGGCCGGGAAGCCGGATGGTGCCCGGACACCCGAGCGGCTCACACGCGAGGGCATCATGCCCCTCGCATCCCCCACGGGCCTCGCGCTCAGAAGAAATAGCCCGTTTCTGCCTTCTCTGTGAAATTGTTCTGCTGTGTTTATTTGCTTGATCCTGTTTCAGCAGCGCTGATATCTTGTAGCGGAGTGTCCTAGCAAAGGTCTCTCGGTTCAGGTATTAGATTTGGAAGTATTTCCACAGAGCTTTTTTCCTGATTAAATGCCAGTGGGGATGCATCTGGGCTAAACTTGCGTGACGGAGTAGGAGAGCTGAGCTTGTGTGATCGGCCTGCTAAGTGTTTCTGACTCCCATGTCTCCTAAAGCCACGTGTGTCACGCGGCACGGCTCTGCCGCTCTGCATATCCCTCTGGCCGGCTGGGCCCAAACAGAGCTTCATCACATGCGTCCCTGAGCGTCTCGGTAAGTGTAGCGCTTCCAGAGCAGACCAAGAAGATCCCGGTACCAAAGTGCCAGTTTCTTTACTGAACAGTTCTGTCCAATCACAAGATGCCTGACTGAAGGAATTCATGAGAGAACAAAACCGAGACACAATCGTCACATGTGGGGATGTTAGTTAATAAAGTTACGCACGCATAAAAAGACACTGGAATGTGCGTACGCAATTTTTTTTACTTTTCATGCGTTTGTGTTTTTTTTTCACAATGAAATTTAGATAAAGTTCAATAAATTAGGCCCCTGGACTCCTAGCCAAGTGCTCATAGCTTTTAAGCAAAAAGTGTACTAGCTACATAATTAATAGCTTATTAAAATAATTCTATTAACATACAATGTTTGTGGTAAGTGGTCCATACATCATAGCAGCCGGCAAATAGTTGGGACAGGGGCATGTTTACCGCTGTGTTGCATCACCTCTCCTTTTAACAACACACTGTAAACGTTAGGCACCTGAGGAGACCAGCTGCTGGAGCTCTGAAAGTGACATTTTGTCCCATTCTTGTCTGATATAGGATTTCAGTTGCTCAGCAGATCGGCGTCTCCTTTGTCATATTTTTTTGTTTCATGATGCGCCAAGTGTTTTCTGTGGGTGACAGGTCAGGACTGCAGGCAGGCCAATCTAGCACCCAGAGTCTTCTACTACAGAGCCATGCTGCTGTAATACCTGCAGAATGTGGTTTTACATTATCTTGCTGAAATATATAGAGCCATCTCTGAAAAAGACATCGGATGGCAGCATATGTTGCTCCAAAACCTGTATATATATCACTCAGCATTAATGGTGCCTTCCCAGATGTGCAAGCTACCCAAGCCATGGGCACTAATGCGCCCCCATACCATCACGGACGTTCCTCATTGAACCGTCTTCTGATGACAAGCGGGATGGTCCCTCTCCTCTTTAGCCGGGAGAATATGGGATGCATGATTTCCAAAAAGAATCTCGGAGGCCCAAAAAGAAGGGATCATGATTAGATATGGTTTCTTCTTCGCATGGTGGTGTTTCATTCTGCATTTGTGGATGCAGCAGGGAACTGTGTTCACAGACAACAGTTTTCACAAGTGTTCCTGAGCCCATGCAGTGACTTCCACTACAGAACCATGGCTGTTTTTAATGCAGTGCCACCTGAGAAGCCAAAGACCACAGCTATCCAGTACCAGTTTCCGGCCTTGTCCCTTGCTTACAGAGATTTCTTCGAAATTCTCTGAATCTTTTAATTGTATTACATAGATGGTAACATTCCCAAATTCTTTGCAATATTACACTGAGGACATTATTCTTAAATTGTTACACTATTTGCTTGTACAGCCTTTCACAGAGTGGTGAGCCTCTCCCCATCCTCACTACACAGAGACTCTGCCTCTCTGGGAGGCTCTTTTTATACCCAATCTTACTGACCTGTTGCCAATTAACCTAATTAGCTGTGAGATATTCTGCAGGGATTTTGTTTTAGCACTGCACAACTTTTCCAGTCTTTTGTTGCTGCTGTCCCAGGTTTTTTTAAAACGTTTTCCTGGCATCAAATTCAAATTGGGTATATATTTGTCGTAGAACAATAGAGTTTCTCATTTAAACATTTGACACGTTGTCTTTGTTCAGGTTTCAGTTAAATATTGGTTTATATGATGTGGAAGTCACTGTATTCTGTTTTATTTACATGTTACACAGCGTCGCAACTTTTTCGGAAACGGCGTTGTATAATCTGCAATAAACACGGTGCTGCGGACACCAGCAGATCCACATTCAGGTGCACAGTAGGTTCTCCGATCCCCCTTTCCGGGAAAAACCCTTCTGCTTAAGACGACACTCTGAAAATCTTTTTTCCCCTTTAATATTTCCTCTTCAGTGTTAAACTTATCAGGATTGATATGAGAGGCGTCCGTACAGAAACTTTTAGGAAAGGTTCAGCGCCCTGAAGCATCCGTTCCGGAATTCAAGCCGGGTCTTTGCGTTCGCCGCCAGAGACGGCGGTGGGTTGGGTCTGGATTAGCTGCCGGAGCCCGGCTGGTGGAGGGCTGCTCCTGGAGCACTGCTCCTGCAGGATGCTCTCTGGTGTCTGGAAGCATCAGATGCCGCTGCAGCCCCGCATGGATCACTGAGGCGAACAGGCAGCGCCGATCATGACCCGAGCTCCCGTCTCACGCACTTTGTTCAGATAGAAAAGCGTTCAGCGAGGCGGGCGTCACCTTCTCGCTCACTCCTGGGGACGGCGAGGTGTCGCTCAACCTCAACCTGCCGGATCGATCTGCTCCAGCAAGTTTCTCATAAGTTCTTCAATCGCTGTCCCGTCGTCACTCGCGTCTGCGATCTTCCCTCAAAGCGAGCCCAGGATCCACCTGGCTTTCCATCAAGGGCTTCCCGAGCTATTTGGACCGTACGTTGCAGTCCAAAAGCAACGGGTTCATCCAGACGTCGAATCCATCATGTGGAAGGGTGCTGGGACCTCCGACGGCGGGTTTGCTAGATGCTTGCCGGGAAGGTGGATCGCGTCCAGCCCGCTTCTTCTGCTGCTCGTCAGCGTAGGAGCAGCCCAAGGTGAGATCACCTATACTTGGAGGTGAACTGACGCGCAGGTGATCGCCGCTGTGCCCTGGATCCAGCCGGTGCCGACTGTTTAGTCCTCTTTGTTTAAAAGTCACACTAGCGAGTTTGTGGATTTATAATGAGGAGCATGTAAAATATGTAGTGTGTGTTTTTAAGTGCATCTAGATGGCACTTTGGTGCACATGGGCGGCAGCGCTGCAGTCTGGCATTCTGTCCTGCGCAAACTCTGCCCGCTCCGTATGGGAGCAGTTTAGGCGGATTTGCCTTCCCGCAGCCCGAAGACGTGCGGCTAGATGAATTGGCGTTTCTCAGTGGCTCATAATAAGTGCAAATGTGCCCTGTGAAGGACTGGCACACCGTCCGGGCTTATCCCCCACGCTTGTGCCCTATGCTGCCCGGGACAGGCTCCAGCCCCCCGCGACCCTGTGTAAGCTAAGCGGCTGAGAAAAGCACATTATTGTAGCTGAATGGGTGTACGTGAATGCCCGATTCGCTTTGGAATAGCGAGATTAAGTATCATGCATGCTGATAGCTTTTTAAAACGCCCTTTAAATGTCGCAAACAGAACTGATCGTGGTCGTGCGTTACTGACTGGGATCAGGGAAATGCGTTTATGATGGAAATAATATGGCTATAATAATATTGGTTTACATGAGGCGCAGAGAGGAGCTAGTGTCCGTCCCTATTTAAAGCCTGGGTGAAGACGCCGAACACTGTTCTCTGTCACTGGCAAGGAAATTATGTAACTCTGTATTGTCGGACTGTTAGGGCGTATTTTAAATATCTTTTTGAAATGTATATTTTGTGAAATGGAGAGTGATAATTGGGCTAACTTTTATTTGAAGTGGTTACTGATTTTTTTTATATATGTATTGCTGACACTGAACACACATTTAGGAAAAAATAACTTGCAAAAAGTCGCGATACTGTACTTGCAAAATGCGCTAAAAGTAACTAATTTTATAAACTAGGACTATCACCCTGAATGAAAAATTCAAAACACTTAAAATGGAACTGAATAAAAAAAGACAAACTGATAAATATTTATCAAAGAATATGGTTTATTTTAAATAAGTGTAATTTGATATATGGCTTAATCGTGGTGGTTTCATCATTATTAAAACAATCATTACTTGGTGTGTTTATTTAAGAATCATTAACAGGTTGTAACAGGCAAAATTGCACTGGATTTGGGATTTTGCTTGCAGTTCTGCCATTTCTAACATAGCTCTTTTTGATCTTTTAATAAGTACGCCGGGGTGCCCATCCGCCGTCATGCTGGTTTTCTTTTCTTGGCTTAATCCCTGCTTTCTAATATATGAGGTGTCTGAAACTGCTTCAGTGTGCCATTTTAGAAAACAGGCGCTCCTAACTCTGGAGGCCCCCTGAATAAAGGACTAATCAGATCTGCTGCGACTTGTGAGAAAAATGATCGCATTCAAATTCAGCCATACCTGCGTTTTATTTTACGTTTTTTTTGTATGAAATTACAATAATGCTCCACTGCCGTCTTCTGGATTATCGGACCACGGCAGGAATACAAACCCAGGGACAATGAACTTCAAAGGTTGCAGTAAATTACTTTAAAGAAAAATAACCTAAAAGAATGATACGCGACACTCGGGGTTGCTCTGCTTCACACGGCGATGGGGTGTAAAACGCGCTCGATGGTGCCTTTAAAAAGGAAATGTACCAAATATTTGAATTATAGAACTCGAACCTGGGTTCATACCCCAGGTTTTATTCAGCGGTGCAGCCTTCAGATGCTCCCATAACAGATCTGCGTTTATCTATATTATCTGTACCATATTCATCCTCCATGCTCATATAGTCCATTATCATTATTATTGTTTCGGCGCAGTTAATTAGTGCACGCAATTAACATATTAATGAATGCATTGGTCTGTAGGAGCTGGTTCATTTGCGTAAGCTCTGTGTGCGTACATGCACCAGTGAGCAGACCGGATCTTGGACCGTGGGTCCGGCTGGCCCGGTGAGGCTGGCGTAGCGGGTGCCTGGAACGGCGGCGATGCGGCTGGCAGGACATGCCGGCCGCCTGCCTGGGAGCACGGCTGCCGTTCTCACTTCCAGGCGCGCAGCACGCTGGCTCCGCTCTTCTGAATATCAGTGGTCTGAAAAATTGTATTTTACAGCGTCTGTTCATATACTTCATACGTTTTTACTGAAAATGAATGTTACCTTTGTAGATGTAATTATCGCCCTGCAGCTTCGCTGTGGTGTTAATTGATAAGTGAATGTGTTTTAGGGGCTCCTGATCTGCTTGCATAGGTAGCACTCGTTCTAATTAGCGGTTACTGTGACAGCCTGGAGGTGCTGCCCCCTGCTGGCTGTTAGTGTGCAGAGCACTCCCCAGTCCTGTCTTGGGATCGCGGACAAGGGTGTGACGTGTGCCGGAGAAACTGGATAAAAAAGCCTTTCACTGTAGCCATGGAGTGTTTTAAGGCTGGTGCAGAGATCAGTGTGTGGGGCTGTACCATCGTTCCTGCCCGTTTAAGCGTGTGTATTTCGGCAAGGGAGAGCATCAGGATTAGACATGCGCATGTTTGCAATGCTGTTATGCAGACGGCATTTGATGGTGAATAGTACGTACCATGCAGAATCTTCACTGAAGCACCTGCATCGTAACTCATAGCTTAGACGGCCTGTTTGTTTGTTGGTGACGTAACCCAGCTGGCCAAACCCGCAACTTCTCTCTGATCCCCGCCCTTGTCTGCAGTCCAGATCGGCCCGCGTGGGGCCCGCGTACAGCGATGGCAGTGACGTGTCGCTTAACTCTCTTACTGGGGGCTTTGTGCCTATCCTTCTTGCTGTCGTTCTATCCTATGTGAAGATAAACTGGGTCTTTGCTGTAAAACTGTGCCGGCATTTCCCAGCTCCTCTGCCAGATAGTCTCCTAGCTCCTAAAAGCTCTGTGCCCCCCCCCCCCCCCCACACTCTCTCTGTCTCTCTCTCTCTGTCTTTCTCTGTTTCTTCTTCTCCTGACCCAGGCTGGTTTTGGCCCAATAGCCCAGCCTGGCTCTCCACCGATTTCCAGCTCACAGTTACCTCTGCTCTGCCTCCATACCTATCTGTCTACCTCTGGGGTGTATATGTATTCTCACAGAGCCTTGCTTCAGGTACTGAAACACACGGCGTGTCGCTCTGCCTTTATACAGAGTACAGCCCTCTCCTGTGTTTATAAATATCAGATCTGCACGCATGCGGCTCCAGCTCCTGGTGTTAATTTCCAGCTGTGGCCGCAAGACCCCATCAAAGGTGGGTTTTGCTCGCAGGGGTAGCTGTCTGCTTAGCCTCTCCCTTTCTTGCGGAGCCGCATGTTGCTCGCCTGAAGAGGAAGGAAGGGAGCCAAGCTTCCTGTCGCATTGCTCAGGTGGCTATGTGCGTGTCAGCAGACCTTCACCACCACGCCCCCTGGTGGCAACATGGCAGGCTTTCATTTATTTTTTTAACCTTGCCGCCCACTACGCCATTTTGTGTTCCAGCCGAGTGAGGAATTAGGCTTTATGAGGGTGAGTCTGAGAGCCCTGCTGGACGACGTCGCCCTTGACAAATGACACGGCGAGTGGTTTACTTAAGATTGGCGGTGGCTCTCAGATTGCGGGTCTGCGAATAATTGGCAGATGATTTTGTTAAAAAGAAAAAAATTCGTCATTAGCGATCTGTAAGCAAATGTTATATGAGTATACAACCCGCCCACCACAAAATGTGTCCTGTCCTTCACTGCCCTGTCTGTCAGCCTGAGTTTGAATGCAGCTTCCCCCCACGCTGTCTTTATTTTATCCCGGGAATGTGTTGCTGCTTTAATGCACAAGCTGTGGCCTTAGAGAAGGAGCAGGTTCGAGAGAGCGACCCAGGGAGGCTTGTGAATGCACACGCCCTGAACGCCTTGCTGTCCCACCCCTGCCGTCCAAAGGCTCTGTGCTCGCCCCCCTCTGAAATCTGAGGAATGTTTCTGTGGAAACATACTCTGTGAATTTGCATTTTTCTTTCTCTGTGGCCTCCGTCGCTGGCTGGTCCCGGAGCCGGGGGCGAAGTGTGTGGCTGACGCCTTGGGTCCCATTTCTGGCAGAAAGACGAGCATTTATCACAGCGGGGGGTATTGTACAGGTCACCTTCATGTGGGGGGGGGGGGGGGGGGTACCACGGACATCCCCTGAGTTCAGTCCCCTGAAAGGAGAGCAGCCCAGAGGGGGTGTCCCCCCCCCCCCCGGCGGCAGGCGGACGTGCAGCTGCAGGCTGAGGTCACACAGACGCCGCGTTCGTGTTCGTCAGGTGAAAAACGACGCCTGTCCCCGGGACGAGAGGCACAGGATTTACGACATGCGGAAAGGTATCCGCTCTGCGTGTGGTGACCACCGGTAGCAGGAGACGGGGGATTTCTCCTCTGAATTCCGGCGGTGGGGGGGGGGGGGGTGTTCTGAAAACAGTTGCTGTCACTTGTCCACAGGGGGGAGCAGAAGTTATAATCTGGGAATTTAACTTTTTGTGTGTGTGGGTGTGTGTGTGTGTGTCCTTGGTAATTTTGATAGGCTGATAGCTGTTCTGTACTCCCACAGTTTGGGTTGCCAGATTGTGAGGTATGATTCTTCGTCAGGCTCGGGATGGCTACCCACAAAAAAACCTCAATGTTTACTGGACAGAGAAGCACGTTCATTGTTTCTGTGGTGCCCTGGCGGCTGTCCTGGGCTTGCCCCCTTGTGTTCCATGCTTCCTGTAATATTCTGTTCCAGATCTCGAGGTCTGTACAGCATACCGGGAATCCATCCAGGAGGATTAAGGTCCAATGTATCTCCTTAAAGTGAATCGAGTTCAGCAGTGTTAAGGAAAGTAAGAGGGCCTTTGACCAGCCGCTCGCTCTGGTTGCCAGCGCTGCAGCCGCCCGTGGGCTCGGAGCGCGGGCAGAGACGCGAGGTCAGCTTTTCCTTAACAGCGGGGTGGGGTTCCATCAGAAGAAAGGCTGCTCTCAGGCCTGTGTGCTTGCGGCACCCCTGTGGGTGGGAGCAGGGGATTAAACAAGCTTCCCTGCAGACTTGTTTCCAAAAATGGGCCCATTTATTAGGAGCGGGCTACCGGAGCGGCTCCCTTTGTCCGGGCGCTCTCAATGTCACCATTTGTCGCTTCAGTTTGGCGTGTATGCGCGTGCGTCTGCCTGTGCGTGCGTCTGTGCATGTGTCTGCCTGTGCGTGCGTCTGTGCATATGTCTGTGTGTGTATGCATGTGTGTGTGTGTGTGTCGGGGTGTGCGTGCATGTGTGTGTGTGCGTGTGTGCACCTGTGCCTGTCTGCATGTGTGTGTGTGTGTCGGGGTGTGCGTGCATGTGTGTGTGTGCGTGTGTGCACCTGTGTCTGTCTGCATGTGTGTGTGTGTGTGTGTCGGGGTGTGCGTGCATGTGTGTGTGTGCGTGTGTGCACCTGTGTCTGTCTGCGTGTGTGTGTGTGTGTCGGGGTGTGCGTGCATGTGTGTGTGTGTGTGTGTGTGTGTGCACCTGTGTCTGTCTGCATGTGTGTGTGTGTGTACATGTGCCTGCGTGTGTGTGTGTGTGTGCACACATGTGTCTGTGTGTGTATATACACCCGGCCCACCCCAGGAGGTCCGGGGCACGGTGGGGCGGCTCCTCTGAGTGCCACATCTGACCCGCCTGACCATGCCCTTTTAGGCCCCATGCTCCTCACGCCTGGCAGCTTGTGGCCCGGAAAGCTGGCCGCCCCCCCCCCCGCCTGCTCTCCCTCCCGCCCGTCTGCCCGCTCACAGATAAATGTGCTTTTTTGTTTTTCTCTGCAGGAGTGAGTAAGGAGGAGCGTCAGCTCCGCGTCTGCCCTCCTCTGGCTTGAACTGTATGCAAACGTCCTTGGCTTTGTGTAGGATTCAGTGGAGCCACGCATATTGGACCGGGAGAAATCATCAAGGCTCGAAAGCACACTGCCCCCTCCCTCACAGAAGTGCAGGCCTCCGCGGCCTCCTGTTTGTATTCAGTAACTAGCAGAACCAGTCCACCAGTGGCTAAAAAACAGCTTGAATCTTTTATTAAAGCAGTGTTCCAGCTCTTGGCCGGATCAATAGGTGCTTTTGATTAAATCTAAACTGCATGTCGCAAAAATATCGACTGTCAAAGCTGTGTAAAGTAACGGCCCGATCCGAAAGGCTTGCCGCTCCTGGGGGCATGTTCACCGATCCCCGGGCGCTTCCTGGCACCCGAGGCCATACGCGCTGCAGGTACTTCAGCCTGGGCATCTCGTACAGCTCCAGCTATGAAATGATGCATCATTTGGAATGCTTGTCCCCGCATATCTCATCTTCTCTCCTTTGAGGCGCACATATGCAGTTGTGGCATGAGGGCGGGATCAGACTATTTATCCCACCCCCCTGGAGCATTTTAAAGGATGGGCTTCGAACCAGTGACCTCTTAATCGCAGACCCATAACCCGCTGAGCCACGCAGCCTTCTATGTGCCTCGGATTAATATGCGCTGATGTCTCGTCCAGCTAGGAGGTGTCTGAGATTTACGTTGTGGATGTGTTACTGCTCTGTGTGGCTATCAATGTAGCTATAGATGCCAGCACTCAATAAGTAAACATTGTAAACATGCAAGTTGATCTGAGACTGTGTTATTTTTGGAGAGGTAATGGCCGATTGTGAGACTTAAGCGTATATAAATCATATATACAAGTAAAAATGTGGTACTGATACCAAATAATATTCTGGCATAGGGTGTCAGATGGATCTTCAGACATGAATAAGCTTCAGGTCTGAATAAACTGTCAGTTGCCGTAAATCATTCCGCTGTTGTTACGGGTGAGAAATGGTATTGCGGAAATTAAATTATTCGACCAAATCCTCTCCACAATCTTCTCCCGGAGGTATGTGAATAGTTTAAGATTAAGAACGGTGTGTGTGGGACAGAGAGAGGAGGTTCTGATCCATGCTTAATAAGGAGCCGCTTTGTTGGAGCGGGTCATTGCGCAGCCAGCGCCTCTGGTCCTCACTGTGTTGAGTTTGCCTGCTACATGCTGTTCAGCAGCTATGGTTGGGCTTCACTCACCCTCCTCGTGATCACCTGGAAAGAGATGGCTGATTGAGGATCAACGTGACAGGAAAAGAAGCCGACGCATTAGGGTGAAAGGATCTGGCATCCAGGGTGGGGTGCATTTGGAGGGGGTACAAGTCAGTCTAAGAGGGACAGGAGAAAAGAGAGAGTGTGCTTATTTCCCTCATCCCCCCCAGCCCCCCTGGTCCAATACCCTGAAATGAAAGGAAAGATGGGAAGAGGACGGCTGTGGATCTAAGTGGTGTGTTTGGTTAGTGGTGTGCGGGTGACCCGGGCCAGTGCCATAAAGCCCCTCACTGCTCTCGGTCGGCTGTGGATCTAAGTGGTGTGTTTGGCGAGTGGTGTGCGGGTGACCCGGGCCAGTGCCATAAAATCCCTCACTGCTCTCGGTCGGCTGTGGATCTGAGTGGTGTGTTTGGCTCTTGGCACGCTTGGGTGTAGAAAAGTTTGGGAGAAAAGCAGATGGAGGGATGTGCGTATGAATAAACTTGGGATGGCAATCTGTTAAACATAGAAATGGAGTGTGGCACAGTTCCGAGTGCAGCAAAAACTGGGCGAAGGCGGAGAGAAATAGCTAGATGCGTGTGTGTGTGTGTGTGTGTGTGTGTGTGTGCGCGCCCCTACCCGCCTGCCCCCCCATCCACCTGAGTGCAGAGCTGAAAACCCTTTAGCCCTGATATCTTTCCGTAAAGTGCTGAGGTGCCTTAAAGCTGCACCACAGGCAGCATACACTTCCAGCCTACTGACCCCGCGGTGCCGGCCCATGGCAGGTCACGTCTCTGCCGGGCCCTGCCTCCTCTCTGCTCCCCTTGGCACTGCCGTCGCCTCCCCTCGCATGCAGGGAGCTGCAGACACGGTTCAGTGATGGTATGACGTGGGACGTTTCCCAAAACGGGAGGGATCGGCGCCTGCCAGGGCATGATCTGGCCGGACGTGGGGTGCGGGGGGGTGCCTGAGCAGATGAGATGGGCATTATTTGGTGTCCGACAGCCCCCCCCCCCCCACCTCCACGGCTTACTCACACTCCCCTTGAATTTATTGTGGAGTTAAACTGTCTCCCAAACTTGAGCTACAAGCTGCTTCAGCAGTGTCCACTTCCTGGTCCTCTGGAAACGACGCCGTGTTAGGATCAGGGGCGGGGGGGGAAGGGGGGGGGGGTCGGGAAGCTTAGTGAGTTATGGCCCCCGTGCCTGAAGCATGAATGCTGTACTGTAGTGGGGGTAGGCGGGGGGGCGCTGTGCCTGTTATTACACGGATCCCCAGACCTCGGGCCTGAGGGACGCCTCTGCTGTATCAGCACAATGGGTCCTTTCAGAGTTGCTCCATGCCGCCCTGACCCTATCTGTCCTATGGGGGGGGGCTTTCTGACAGCCCTACTGGCCCCCATCAGGATGTGGATGTGTCATATCTACCCCCCCACTGAAATACTACCGGCTCTTTAAAGATTAATGGCTGCAGGCCACTCTCGCGAGGTAGCCACCGTTCCCAGGCAGCTGCTGGAGAGAGCCTGGCCACGGCATGCCACCATCTCGCCAGCCCCTCCAGCTTTCAGAGGCCCGAGTTTCTGGTTCAGTGTGCCAGTGGCCATGCCACCCTAGTCACATGACTGGGGGAGAGGCCATGTCTCCGACAGGTGGTTTGTATGCGATGCTTCTCTTGTCCTCTCTGTCCATTTCATGGTGGGACACGCCCTCTTACTCTCTACCCCTTTTGCTGTGGATGAGTCCGTTTTTTGAATAGGACAGGCTTCTGCCGTTTCTGTCCCTTTTTCAGTAGGACAGGCTTCTGCCGTTTCTGTCCCCTTTTCAGTAGGACAGGCTGCCGCCCTCTCTGTGCCTTTTTCAGTAGGACAGGCTTCCGCCCTCTCTGTCCCTTTTTCAGTAGGACAGGCTGTCGCCCTCTCTGTCCCTTTTTCAGTAGGACAGGCTTCCGCCCTCTCTGTCCCTTTTTCAGTAGGACAGGTTGCCGCCCTCTCTGTCCCTTTTTCCGTAGGACAGGCTGCAGCCCTCTCTGTCCCTTTTTCAGTAGGACAGGCTGCCGCCCTCTCTGTCCCTTTTTCAGTAGGACAGGCTTCCGGCCTCT
>JAODKL010000118.1:19614761-19627383 GCA_026780765.1 Petrocephalus schoutedeni
AGGGGGGGTGTGCAAGGGGGTCAAGGAGGAGGAGGACGTGAATGAAGTGATGAAGAGAGGGAGTGGCCAGGTAATGAGATGCATCTGCTGAGATGCGGGGATTGGCTGGTGGCGAGGATGGCTGGGGAATGCCACAGAAGGAACAGCAGGCTAGCTGTAGCGATCAAAGTGTAGCAGCAACAACGAGGCTGATTAATAGTTATGATAATTAGTAATCTGGTTCTGCCGTCTGCCGTCATCTCTGCCGTCTAATTGACCCCGAGACTCTTATGCAGTAGTCCTTTGGGAGTTTGGTTTATACGGCATTATATAAAGCACACATGGAGAAGTTCATTGTGATGACTAGCAAACCGTATGTGTGCGCGTCTGCGTATCACGACATGCTGTCCCGCTGCAACCCCGAGAGCAGCTCTCCCCCGCAGTAGGAGTGGCCCAACACCCTTTCAGAGCTGCTCAACTCAAACATTAGTTAAGGTCTGGAACCTCCCCCCAGCCAGCCAGCCACCCAGCCACCCCCGCCTCCCTTACCAGGCCCACCGCCATCAGCCAGAATGGAAACAGCATCCCCAGAGCAACCTGCGATTGGAGTCAGTGCTGTTAGCTTCTGAGGATGTTTTCATTAACAAGCGCCCCACACCCCCCCAAGTCAATTAATAATGGAAATGCAGAGATGCACATACACACATGGGCACACACACACGGTTTCTAATCCTTCTTTTCTTGCAGAGCCCAGATGTAATCGACGTTTAATGTAATGTAGCATAATTGCCACAAAGACCTAAACACTGTGTGACTCTGTGTGTGTGTGTGTGTGTGTGTGTGTGTGCCATCTTTGCTATTGCTTCGACTCAGAGAGGATCTGGAGTCTGCAGATGGAGTCTTAGCCACAACTCTCCATGTTAATTTCAGATTCTCCACCCTAATCTGGGATTGTGTTTTGGCCAGTGTCTCCCGCTGTCTGCCTCGCAGTCCTTACTGAGCCGCAGTCTGACGGACCCTGCGGCCCAAACACCCTGCCTGCGGCCTGCTTGCGCTCAGCCCCGCATTTACCGGGACGGGAGGCCGCCTGAAGGCCTGGCCGCGGAGAATCGACATCCTTTCCTGCATCGATAAGCATCTAGGCCCAGCAAAAGGCCCCCCCCGCCTCAGAGAGCGCCTTCCCGCGGCAGAGAGACGGGCCGATTAGCTCGCCAATGCGAGTGCCGTCCGCAGGGGGAGCGGCCGCCGGCCGGCACCGCATCACGCGCCATTGGTTTAACGGCAGATGGATAGGCGCTCGCGGTTCCGCGCTGGGCGTCACGGCCCACAAAGCCCGGTTAAGTGCGGTCCTGTTATCATTAGCAGGCGCTGCCTGGGAGCGGGGGTCTGCTCAAATGGAGCAAATTTTCCCACCATGCGCACACAGGCAGGAGTGTATAGGTGCGTAAGTTCCAAAGATCACAGAGGCCAGACATGCAGGACTTCCAAAGGAAACAGAGCAGTGTGTGCGTGTGTGTCTGCGCACGTCTGTGCGGTTAAGCCATTCCTGTAATCAGCACTGGGGTAAATCAGTCGTGTCACGCTGGACCAATGAAACCAGGCATCTGTGGCTCCGGGTGGAATCCGGTTTCTCCTCTGTGCCGCCCACTCTCCGTGGAATTAGTCTCAGCGTCCGGCACTGTTACTGTGACAGAGCGATGCCATCGCCGGGCAGCTGACTTCACAGAATATGCCGGCATGGGGAGGATGGGGCTGGTTAAGACCCCGGCAGATGGAGGGTCTCTTAGGGGTCCCCGCGTGTCGCTAAGGTGACCGTGGAGACACGCGGTATCGCTGAGCTGTTCTCCAGCTCGATTAGTGTCAGCAAACACCCCCCCCGCCCCCCACCGCTGAGGACATGCCGGGGCTGGGCATGTGAGGGGTGAGTGTGGGGGTCGCGATGACCCCCGTCTGTTAGGCGCCTGCTCGCCGTCACCCTGGAGCCCTGCAAGCAGCTCCTGACTTCCTGTTCGGGGAGGGGGGGGGGGGTTAGAGCAGGAAGTGAATAGTGAGCCGGCGTCGAGTGATTAAACGGGGACGGGAGGAGAGCAGCAGGCAGACAGCGCCCCCTAATGAGGCTGGCAGGGACTTCAAAGCGGCGGCTCGTACCGCTGCTGTCGCCGGCGGGGGGGAGGTGTGGGGTAGCGCTGATGGGACGGGCCTGCTCTGGAATACAGCTCTCACCACCACGGCTAGCCGATGTGACGGGAGATGTAGGAGACAGCGTTGAGGTGCAGCACAGACCGCTTCATTGACCTTGGGTATGCGGAGGTGGCCACCGATGTTTGACACCCCTGGTGTGATTGTGCCATTAAGGATGACGGGGCATCTGTAGGCAGGGCCTTCCCTGACGGAGCCGTGACTTAGGCGTGATGTTCTGCACCAGCCCGACAGGACGTCAGAGGTGGATAGTTCTGGTACAGCGCATAAAAATCCTGACCGAGATTTTGTTTCAGCTAACTAGTTCAGCACTTTGTCACTGTGAATCTTTACACTGAACTGGTTGGTTGAAACAAAATCTTGGCCAGGATTTTTACTTCCTGGACCTGAACTATCCACTTCTGCTGGGCGGCGTAGCTCATGATAAGACCGTGTGGTTGGAAATGGGCTGCTGGGCCTTTGCTCTGAGGGTCTCTGGGAGCTAATTAAGCTGGTGCTTGGCAGACACTGGCGACCCCTTTAATGCCTGTAGATCCTCCATACTGATGGTGCAGACAGAGAGCTGATGTGGCACCTCAGCGCCATCTGTCCCCCTCCAGCAGCCACGAGCCATTCCCGCTCCCGGTTTGCCTTTTATCTCGCCATGATGTCAGTTGTTTTGATTGAAAACTTGCGGAGACCGAAACAGACGTGGCTTGTGACCCGTTCAGGGAGCCGGGCGTCAGATGCGTGTGGGAGGAGTTAAACTCTGAGCGCTTTCATCACGCGCGTCTGTACATCACCCAACTGGAGCGCCTATGAGGTGTTAATGAATGATTTACATCCAGCCAGCATAAACTGGGAGCATGTTAGATGAAATATTGATGGTGGGATGTTTAACACAACTTGTAAAGTCCCCCTCCTGGAGAGATACGTACCCAACCTGTTTTTTCCCTCTCGTAGCCTGGCCTAGTTAGAGGCATTGAGGTGAGAGACTGCGTTGTAGACTGTAACCGCGGCGTTTGCGGTGCGGTTTCTCTCGTTTAAGGAGAAATCAAAGCTGAGGAGAGGGTGGAGATGCACAGCGTGTAGAAGGTGGGAGGTTACCCCATAGAACGTGGTATTTCTATGAAGGGGTACGAGACAAAAGCCGAGGCAAACAGGAAGTGCAGCGCTGAGGTCTGTATAACAGCGGGGAAGGGTCTGATTACACTGCAGCTCTCCGAAGCCTAAAACTTCATGCGGAAGCACCCGGAGGAAGATGGGGAATTAATTCAGCTGCAGGGAAAAATATAATGAATCCTTTTCCTGTGTCACAACAATGAGGCATAATTAGAAGAACGACTAGGCTGCAGAAATTCAGTAGAAAAATGAAAAGTATGTAATGAGTCAGCCTGCACCGGTCTTATCAAGTGTTGCGACTAATTATGTGAATTCCTAGTCTGACGAATAGTGTATAATGGCGTATGGATGTGGTTTGTTGGCTGGACTTCCTTGGGTTTCCGTCAGCCGCTGCTGACGGCGTGAGCCTGATGATGTCATGCTTTTAGAAAAGCTCAGCTCAAAATACTGGTACTTAGACTAGAGCGAAGATAAGCCGCGATTAATGGAAATAATCGGCATCTGACAGGAAGAGACGTTCTAACAGGTTCTGATTGGTCAGCGTAATTGCTGCAGTACCACCAGGTCCTGCAAAGGGGGCTGTTTCCTTCTCCAAACTACAAGAATGATAGATGCCCTCATTAAAGACATTATCAAATTAGCTGATGTGGCAGACACATCACTTATAGAGAAAGGGTTACCCTGGCTAAATTATGGGATAGGCCGACACTTAGCCAATGAAACCTGACAGGGAAAAATGCGAACAATCATTCAGGAAGTGGGAATGTACACTGAGCCATTATGTAGCGGCAGTTGGGAAAGATTTAGGTGTTTAGGCGACAGCTTCTGCAGTTGTCTGCTCGGGAGGCGAAGAAGGCGGCGCGGAAATGGCCACGTGGCGGTACAGCGTGGCCAACTTCGGGCCCTGGCCGGGCTCCGGGCCCTGGCCACCTCGCTCGGGAGTGCACAGTGAGAGAGTTCAGGGTCCAGCTGGTTTTAAAAGGCTCCCATAGACGCCCGGGTCAGAAGCCGGTAGTATCTGAGCGCAGACAACATGGGGGACAAAGATCTGAGTGGCCAGAGTCTTAGGAGAGCAGACAGGGTCAGTCCCGGTGGCCCTCTTCCTGTGAGGACTAATTCGAGAACACAAAGCACAAATGGGAAGTGGGAGGGGACCGGCTGGGGCTGAGAGGACAATGGGGCGTCCCGGGGCCGCTGGCGGAGAGGGCCGGGAGGCGGGCTGGCATGGTGCAGCCGCGGGCCTTCTGACAAGAGGCCCCCTCCTATTATCCTCCGCTCCTTACCTGTCGCTAAGCAGCATGCTGCCCGCCTTCCACATCCTGATCTTATCCCAGTGCCACAGGAAGTGCCCGGGTCCTATGCAGCCTCAGACAGCGTGAGCCCACAGAACTTATCTCCTCTCATTCGGTTTATCCTGTGACAGAGAAGCTTCATGGCTCGACTAACAGAAAGCAGTAGACGTGTTATACGGTACAGAGGGGTGTCGTCTACGTGGCTGTGTTTGTGTGTTTGTGTGTGTGTGCAGGTTTTGCTATACTTGTGAGGACCAAACGACTTCACAAGTATAGCAAATCCTCAAAAAATTTGACTAGTTGGGTAATTTTTTCAGTCCTCACTAATATCTGCGAATGCAGTCAAGAAAAGTAAAAATGCCAGAAGTCTTGTGTTTTGTTTGGTTACTTATGGTTAAAGTTAGGGCTGGGTAGGGGTTAAGGGTGTCATGATTGGGATTAAGGTTTTTCCCATAGAGGTGAATGGACAGTCCCCATTTAGATGGGTATGTGGGTCTGTGTGTGTGTGTGTGTGTGTGTGTGTGTGTGTGTGGGTCACCCTCCCTACTGTGGCCGCCACAAACTCGCGCTGACCTTTTTGCCTCAGATGCCAGCACCTGCTCTGTGTTTGCGCCTTCTTAGGTTTCCCACTTATCCCCCCTGCCGCTGACTCAGGATCAGATTTATGACGCCCCCATTACATCTGTCTGGACATGTTAACATACAAATCAGCCTTGATGCCACTTCATGCCGGGCTCCTTAAATACCTGCTTTATGTGACAGTGAGTTTGGACCACACACTAAACTCAGATCTGGGTGGCTGGTTTCTGTAACCAGGTGAGTTATTCTAAATATCTAGGATAGATCTGAGTGCCTGGCCTCTGCAACCAGGCCAGTTTTACTAAATATCTTGGATAGATCTGAGTGCCTGGCCTCTGCAACCAGGCGAGTTGCTCTTGGTTATCCATGACAGAATCTTAGAATTATAGAATCAGAACTGGGTCGGGAGTTAGTTTGATTTGGACATTGAAGACAGAATCATCAAATTATTAGGGTTAAGGTATGGCTGATTTGGACATTGATGATAGGAGCCGTCATCCAATCAATCATCAGGATCATCGCTTGATAACAGGATCATCAGTAGGTGCTGGAATTCCGGGCTTTCCCCCCTGTGGCACCATCTTTTCAAGGACCACGTGCTACTCGACAGTAGCGATTTTCCTTTGCTGCCAGAGGTCAGGCCCTCTTCTGCATTTTATCGTTTAAAGCTGTGCCAAATTAACTAACTTGAGAGTGAGCGAGAGAGAGGGGGGGCAATATACTCTTCACAGTTTAATGTACGCACCTCCGTGACTGCCTGTCCCCTTTTCCGCTGGAGAGCTTCCAGGTGTAGAGTTCACTTTTCGCTAACTTGCCGTCTCCATGCCGCTTGACTTCCTTCATTAGTGACATCCAATCAGTGCGGAGCTTCAGGTCTGAAAGCAGCTTCTCTTTTACCCACAATCCTCCCTCCTGCTATTGACCTGAACTCTTATAACCGTCGTGTGGAGTGATCACGTGACCATAGCTCTTCCAAACTGCTGATACGTTTTCTCTAACTCTGATGTCATTCATTAGTATGATTGATGGCAGGCTTGCGCTCTCATTGTCTTGGGGATGCCATCGTCAATGGGGGGGGGTCTCCAGTATGGCCCCTCAGATCTTTGAGCAGTCATGGCTTAGTTGCAAACTGCCAGTGCATTTCAGCAGCCGAGACGATTGTTCTGCCGTGGAGCAGTTGACACATCTTTTGTTGACATTCAGAATTTGGCATTATGGCCATGGCAGAAACATGAAAGCGGGGCCAGCTGGGGGATGGGTGGATGAATCATGGCTGGAGAGGCATTCCCTGCTCCCTCTTCGCAAAATGATCGATCCTTGTTGATGCATGAAGCCATGAGACTCAGAAGGACAGAGGCTGATATGGACTCACTTCATGGTCTGTTTCTCCTCTCCAGAATATTGGCTCTGAATATTTGGATGAGATGCTCAGTCAAGCATCTGCTGTGAGTTTCCTGGTGTAGGAAGAGCAGCACAATAAACTATAGTTATTGCAGCTGCAGGCATCAAATTGCCTTCAGTGTGCTGGCTGGGAATCTATAGATTAGTCAGTGAATACCAGCATTGTTTTTTAAGCCTCCTTTCCCTCTGCAGTGGATGATGACTTCCTGGGACTGGGTGAACTTCCTGAGACGTTCCCCTCCGACCCCCCAGAGTCCCTCCCCCACTTCCTGATAGAACCCGAAGAGGCCTACATCGTCAAGAACAAGCCCGTGATCCTGCACTGCAAGGCCACGCCCGCCACGCAGATCTACTTCAAGTGCAACAGCGAGTGGGTCCACCAGAAGGATCACACGGTGGAAGAGCGCGTGGACGACACCTCAGGTAGGTGTCCTTCTTGTTTTTCGCGATTATTTGCATGGGTATTCTCAGCACCTCAATCTGCAGATGGGGAAAAAGCCCTTCAGACTGTCATCCTGTAATCAGCGGAGTCCAGTTTCCCAATCCGGTCCTCAGGGACCCACAGACAATTCACGTTTTTGCTTCCTCCAGGGAGGTGGGAGGGAGCGAAAATGTGGACTGTTTGGCAGGGAGCTCAGAGGGAGCAAAAACATGGATCAACTGTGGGTCCCCAAGGACTGGGTTGGGAAACAGTGGTTTAATGCATGGTTTCTGTTACACCTGAACTGCCTCTAAACTCTGTTACATGACTGACTGCCCCCCTCCCCCTTTTTACTGGCAGGTTTTAGCAGAGATCTTATCTGATGTATCAGGTTCTTGGCATTAGTATTTTCCTCAGATGTGGGGTTTGTAGAGATTTGTCTAGCACAGTGTAAACAGCCAGTACACAGCGGCCATGCGGGTGTGCAGACAGACAGGAGACGGCAACCCTTTGGCCTGAACCACTGCTGGACGTGTGGAAACATTCCTCTCAGGAGCACTGCGGCTGTTCCTCCTTCCACTGGCCGTCTCAGCCTGTTCTTCCTTCATTCCCTGTGTTCCAGCCTTTGATCTTCACCCCAAGTTCCTCTATACTTCCAGTTTACTTCCATTAAGTGGGGTAGTTAAATCATTCAGACTCAAGCATCAGTTTGTGGGGTTTCTCTGTCTCACAGAGCTGTTTAAAATGTACATCAGATGGCTGATATTAGCATCAACGTGAGTGGAGTTGGTGTTTTGTCCCGTCACACGAGCGAGCGCAGCTGTCAAACCCAAAGTCGGCGCCGGGAGGCTCCACGCCTTCCCCTCTCCGGGTTCCCGCGCTGAGCTGTCGCTGCTGTAATTCAGCCTGATTGAAAGAGGAGAGACCCACAGATAAAACGCTGGCCGGGGCAGTCGATAGCTATTTTAGCGGAAACCCGATATCTCCAAGTCTGCTAGCTTGCGACTGGAGTAGATTAGCCCATGTTTGCTCCAGGTCGGGGGGAGACAGTCATGTTATGAGGACCCCGTTTGCCGGCTCCCAGCGGAAATCGTTACTCTGGACGAGTTAGCAGTAATAAATAAATAAAGGCTTAGCTTAGCAACATCGCGATCCGGATCATTAGCTTCCTTAAAATGGATTTTCGCAGTGACCAATAGGTCGCTAGCGAGGCATCAAGCCCTTGGGAGACGCTGATGGAGGGGTAAGGCTTCCCAGCCTACCCCTGCCCCGTGGACCTGCCCATTATCTCGTCGATACTGCGAGGATCTGTGTTCTCGCTCCATACCGGCCAGACAGGAATCTCCGTAGAGAGTGGAATGCAGACCGGGCGCGTGGATGATTCTCCATTACAGGTTTCCCACACTTCCACAGTAACTGGCCCACCCCTCTGGAGCTGCGTCTCTCTTCAGGGAGTCCTCATTCTTTACAGGAGCCTTGGCCTGTGTGAATCGTAGTCTTAGGTGGTATTTTTCGTGTCCCCCCCCCTCCCAGAAGAGGCGGTCCATTCGCTCAGGCAGCACGCTCCATCTTTCCGGGCACCAGGTTTAATTATTTATAATTCTGATGGATCATAAACGAGATCAATTCTTATCTGTGACACGTGAATGAAGATGGTTGCCGTTTCCTCGTGTCCACCCCTGTGGGCCATGCAGGGGTGCGGAAAGTATGTGTGTTATTTGTAATTATTACATTGTCAGGACCAGACAATGTGATAACCTTTTTTTTTTACCTTGTGGGGACATATTTTTCAGTTCCCAAAGGGATAACCTAAGGATAACCACATTTTTATAAATGCAATCTAAAAATCTGTGAATGCAATCTAAAAACTAAAAATCTAAAAATGGTTAAGGATAGGGCTGGGTAGGGTTTAAGGGTGTCATATTTGGGATTAGGATTATGCCCATAGAAATTAATGGACGGTCCCCACAATGTCCTCACCTGCAGAGGGAGCAGGGCATCCCTCTATGCTTGGCAGGCTACAGTCTTTGTGACCTGTGACCCCCCCCCTCCCCCCACGCCTCCCCGCAGGGCTGCTGCTCAGGGAGGCCAGCATCGAGATCTCACGTCAGCAGGTGGAGGAGCTGTTCGGCCCGGAGGATTACTGGTGCCAGTGCGTGGCCTGGAGCTCAGCTGGGACCACCAAGAGCCGCAAGGCCCACGTCCGCATCGCCTGTGAGTCCCTGTCCGCCTGCGCTGTCTGCGAGTCCCTGACTTTGTTCATCTGCACTGCCTCTGAGTGCCCGACTCTGTCCCTTTGCATTGACTGTGAGTCCCTCACTCTGTCTGTCTGCATCGCCTGTCGGTCCCTCACTCTGTCTGTCTGCATCGCCTGTCGGTCCCTCACTCTGTCTGTCTGTACCATCTTTGAGTCCCTCACTCTGTCCATCTGCACCATCTTTGAGTCCCTCACTCTGTCCATCTGCACCATCTTTGAGTCCCTCACTCTGTCCGTCTGCACTGTCTGTCAGTCCCTCACTCTGTCCGTCTGCACTGTCTGTCAGTCCCTCACTCTGTCCATCTGCACCATCTTTGAATCCTTCACTCTGTCCGTCTGCATTGTCTGTCAGTCCCTCACTCTGTCCGTCCTCATTGCCAGTGAATCCCTCTCTGTCCATCCACATCACTTGTGAATCCCTCACTATGTCCATCCTCATCTCCTCATACCTGAGAGTCCTTCACTCTGTCCGCCCACGTCACCTGCGAGTCCCTCACTCTGTCCGACCACATTGCCTGTGAGTCCCTCACTCTGTCCTGCACGGTATTGGACCAAGCCATCTGGTCTTGACAGATGGCAAAAACACACTGTTATCATTCACTTCAAACAGGGTCACATCCATCATTTTCATCAACAGTGCAATGTAGGAAGACCTTTTCGCAGTAAGAAACTGGGAAACAAGCACAAATATCTGCACTGGACAGGGCGTGGGTGTGGGGAGGTGTCACCGTGGCCTGTCTGCGACCCGCCTGTTTATTCTGACCTGCGGGCCGAGGGGGCCCGATGTGACGTGCTCTCTGCGGAGTGAGAGTAGCCTCTTGTTGCCAACAGCCTTTTGATTTGCCTAAAATGCATATTAATTCTCCTCCCTTGCCCGTTAAATGTGCCTCCCGTGCGGAGGAAGTGGTTTCCTGGCATGTGGCCTGGTAAACGAGGGCCCTTATTGGGCTCCTTTTCACATTCTTCCTCTCCGCCGTCTACTTTAATCACCGGCTATCGCTTTGGCGCTATCAATAACTGTGCTGTGTGTTGTCGGGACGTGGGAATCGATGTTGTAGCCGTAAAGGCGCCAGGAGCCTAGCGCCTAAGTTACGGCCCGCCGCCTGGGCACGGAGGCCAGCGCAGGAGCAGGCTCAGTCTGCTGGGTCACGGCTGCCTTTTATCCCTGGCCTCGTTTTACACCGGGCGCGTCTGTGGTTGGCCTGCTTCGGGAAGGGGGGTTGTAGGACCTCTGCTCTATTCTTTCTGCTGATGCTGCTGTTTGTTTGTTTTTGATGTTTTTTTTTCTTGTAAACAGCATCTAAGTGCCAGTGAAGCAATGAGTCATTCGCAGGGAGCCCTGGGCACACCCTGAGCAGCAGCGGCACTGGGGATTTATGGAAGGGGGGTCGGAACTTTACTGTGGGGGGGTCTGACAATGAAGGAGAGCTCGCTATCTAAACTACTTAGGGTGCATTTATTTGGGGGCGGGGGGGGGCAGGGTGATGGGCGGCTTAAGAACATTCTGAGTCATACTCACAAACTTGAGTTAAAAAAAAAATGTTTCAGTGAAATACAGTGTTTTACTTTTTTTTTCTTTTTAGAACAATTGAAATCCCCTTAACTTTGTAGCTGCATTCAAGTTCATTGCTGCTGTGATTTAATGATTTTGTTTAACCATTTTAAGATTAAGGTAAACATACATACAGCGGCAAGCAGACAGTGCAATAACAAGGAAATGTGGTGCAATTAAAATAAAAAAGCACACACATTTTCTTCGATTAGGTAGCCAAAAACCCAATTACTGTAAAAATTTTAAGATTAACTAAAACACAAAACTAGATAAAATGTTTTTAATGTTTCTACTTAATTGCATGAAACCTTTAATAAACACTCAACTGGTATGATAAAATGTATTTTTTTGTGCTGAATTTTTTTGTTAGCTTTGTCTTTTTTCACATCTCCATAGCCCTTGCCCTGGATTTGATTAAATTTTTTGATGAAACTTTTATTTATTACAGAAATAAATGGCAATTTAATGAAATTGACTGACCCCTAGAGGCAAAAGTGCTGGTGATTCGTGGGTCTGCCCATGTGACCATACGCTGTTGCCCTCCCCCAGCATCCCAGAGCAATGCCAACCAATCAGAGAGCAAAGCATTTACAATAACGAATCACAGTGACGATGTCCTAATATTTACACTGTGCAGTGTAGATGATGAAGGTAACACTGCGATTGCTGCCGACCCAAACAAACTGGGGAAGGGAGGGACACGAGAGCGAAGGAAATTATTAGTGTTTATCGTGGTTATTGCAGTCAATTTACATACTCTTTTGCAGATTCCAGAGGCACATGACCAATCAAGTGCCTGTTCCCAAGGATGCAGAGGGGAGTGGCTCACTGCAGAACAAACACATGGGTAATTGGAGTGGGTGGTTTAACTGCACTGCCCCCCCCCCCAGCTAGGCTGACTCACCCAGGTACAGCAGACGGAGGGGAAGGTTTAAGGCATTTTTATGGTGTTGGTATTAGAGTGGCCTGTAGCCCAGTGCAGATGGAGGCTGCCTGAATATCCCAGCTGGGGGCATGGGCCTCGTCGTCATGGAAGTCTCACTGGCGTCAGTACTGGGATTAGTCTTTTATCTCGGATCTCAGATAACTGCTAAATGGACTGTACTGGCAGAGACAGCGAGCGATCAGTAGAAAGGATGATCTGTACTATGGAAAGGCTCCAGGAAACTTAAGACTGCTTGGGAGAGATGGGGTTTCCGGACCCTTGGCTGGAGATCTCGCCGTACGGATGATGCCGGCTGGTTCTGGGCTGGCTAGCTTGTCGTTGGCTAACTGTAGCGGTAAGCCGAGATGGCGGCTTCCTACCTACACCGCATCGGCTCCTGGTGCTTCTGCTTCCACCCCGAACGCTCTTCCTGTTTCGGGCCGAGCCCTCCACCCGGTCCCGTGCTTAACGCCGCCTTGGAATCAGAGCGTGCCTTGATGAATTAGCCTCCTGTGAGGCCTGTGCTCCGCCCTGCCCTCGTGTTACCTGATTCTTTACAGCCTTTCTGCACTATGCTAATGGCCGTGCCCTGCGGGGCAGACCCAGTGAGGAAATACTGTCCTGTTCAGTAACGCCGTAAAGGTCCGTATTTTAGTGCGAGGAACGGCAGTAATGGATTTTCCTGGTTACCTGGCATGGAATAAAGGGGATGGATTGGAGAAAATATGTCGTCTGCTTTCCTACCCGCAGTAAAATGTGATTTGTGTGTTTATTGCTTGTCAGTTTTCCGTGCTGTTTTTTGGAACGGCTCCACGCAGCGGCGGGTTCCGTTCCTGACCGCCGTCCCGCCCTCGCCGCTGGCACCCGCTCGCCTGCCTTCTCACCTGTCTCTGCCTCCGTTATCGGATTTAGCAGC
>JAODKL010000118.1:19627403-19642649 GCA_026780765.1 Petrocephalus schoutedeni
GCCACCCCCCTGCCCCCCACCAGCAGTGTAACACCGTTCGGGGGAGTGAAGACGTCGCGTGCCGCAAGGATGCACGCAGCGATGGAGCACGAACCAGCCGGGGTGTGTGCAGGTCAACGGGTGTCTATCCCAGTTGTGGGCCCCCGCCCATCGACGCCGCCTCACCCAGGGTATGCTGATGGCGTTCATAACGAGAATTCAGGCCTAAAACAACACTTGTATGGCTTATTTCTTACATACGCCGGCATCGACTTCTGCTATTGATTTTCCTTCATGGGACACACCAGGCTCGTTATTGAATATTAAAGCCTGTAGCCATCCTCATTACCCCCCATCCTGCCCCTGTCTTTTTTTGTCCCCTCTCCCTCTACCTGTGGAATAATGGCCACCCCCAGCAGTGGTCTGTGGAAACAGAGGAGATGCTCCACTTGTCCTCAGTGTTATAATGGAAAGTAATGTTAGAAAACACCGCGTCAGATTAGCTTGGAACTGGCAGACGCGAGTCACTTTTCTGCATGGGAGCGTAGGACGGACGTCTGTTGTTTTGAGCCTTTCTTGTGTCGCGCGGAGCAAAACACCGACGGCTGTGTGGAAAACGGGCCGCTCTGGCTCGGTAAGCACGGCAGGCTGTGTTGTTATGAAACACGGCGACGGCAAAATCGTTTGCTCATTTCGATCCGAGTATACGAGGGCAAATTTATATCTGTGTGCACGCGGGAGCAGCTGACATACTGCTCATTCATGTCGAGGGGGGTAACATTCGCTCTTAGCTGAAGGCACGGGATCATGCATTGGTCATGGTTTCAGCACATTCTCCAGTATGCTGTTACTGGGGGGTGAGGGACAAGGTCACTGCAGGGCATGGCTTCGGCTGGGGCAGCTTTTCAGTCTGTTCAGTAGGGCTCCTTTGAAGGCAGCAGAGCTGACCCCAGCCTGTCCTGAACCGGGGAAAGCTCCTTGGATCCGTCCTAGCAAATGAGCTTCTGATTGTCCCGGGTGAAGGGACACTTCCCAGCATTCCTTGTGTTTTCCGTCCCACACAGAGCAGGCGACTGAGACACTTAAGGCGGCGAAAATGGCCGCACCGGGCCTGTTTGCCCAGGATAACTTCTTCCTTACTCTTTTGCTTGCAGATCTAAAGAAGACCTTTGACCAGGAGCCATTGGGGAAGGAGGTGTCTCTGGAGCAGGAGGTGCTACTCCAGTGCCGCCCTCCTGAGGGGGTCCCTCCGGTGGAGGTGAGCATCACAGACGGTGTGCTGACCCAGAGTCTGCTCAGGATAGCTGGTTCTGGGACCGTTCGCACTCACCTCTCCGGGTCTTGTTGCATGTGGGGCCTGGCATGTCTCCACCTCAGAGATCATCATCGCCTGCTCCTGATAAGGAATGTCTTATTAGTTCTGTCTTTACATACCTTCTAGGATGTAATGCACGTTTCCTCTTTTGTTGGCGGGTGCAGCTGCCATCCTCTTTCCCAGAGCACTCACAATGGCGATAAGCTCCGCCATGTATCGGGAGCCACCCTTCCGCGATCTTCAGGAATGTGCCGGCTTATCCTTTCCTTGATATCTTCACGCCTGTATAATCCCACGGACAAAAAAACAGTCAGGCTTTTGAAAAGGATGGAATGGCTCCGAATGGGAGTAACAGTCTCGGAATGACTGCGGCCTTAATTGCCTTAATCCTTGCAGGCAGAGTTGCAGGCGGAGCGATGCGGTAATCATCCGCGCTTTAGCGACGGGCCCTTTCCCCCGCCGCTTTCTGCCCGCTGGGCCGGTCACGCTACGCTGCGGTCCTACAAGCCTCTCTCAAGGCAATGCCGCTGTTAACCCTTCCAGTGCGCTCTTCCAGTGTGCCTCCCGTAGACACAGATTCTCTCTCCTACCGGTCGTTGGCAAATGGCTGGCTTTTATTCATAAAGCTGAGAAAAGGGGGCTTATGTATCTGAAAGTGATCAGCCACAAATGGTGGCATTTTACTTTGATGTTAGCTAGAAATATTTTGGGATTTTGACAGTAGCTCCGCAATGACTGGAAACAGACGCCATTGGTGGGGGGTGATGGCTTTATATTACCCACTGGGGAGTGAGGCCTAATCCTACAGGCTGCGTCATATTTAACTGTTTTAGCGCTGTCAGTTTGGAGAAAGGCGCAGGCATGGAAATAACCACCTCGGCACCATCGTGCATATTCTGGAAGCTGCTGAAATAGGACTGTCAGCCGGCCGTAAATCCTGCTTGGATGGGGTTCGAGCTACACAGCTGTGGCTTTGAGGCCTGTCTGCTTAGCCTGCGCATGAGGGCTGCGGGGCCGCGGTGGGGGGGGGGGGAGTCTGAATGCATGCTGCCTCGCTGTACTGTGGGGCCTTTTAAGCACCCGAGACACACGGCATCAGCTAGCGGCAGGCTTTAGAGTTTATTAAAAAAAAAATGTAATGAAACACTGGAATTCCTGTTGCTGATTGGCTGAACTGGTATGTTTAATACAAAAGAAGCCGTGACTATTGGAGCCTCGTTCCACACATATACAGAGTGATTTCTTTATGTCTATGGTTAAGCCACAGTATTCTGTTGATTCCAAAATTATTAGACGTGTTCAGAAGTATCATTTTTCTGTAGCTTCTTAGGTCAAAAAACCGTTAATACTGTTAGGTATTCCCCTGGGGGAGGTCTGAAGACATTGACTTTAACCTGTTTTTACAGTTTAGAAGTCTTTATATTTAAATCCGAATGAATGCACATCTTACAGCTTAAACATTTAGAAGTACAGTTTGCTTTTAGTCTTCTCACAGGCTCTGTATTGTCCGTCAGTGTGGCAGATTGTTGTCCTCATGCCGCGATTAGGCTTCAGTGTGTGAACATCCTCTAGGAAGGCAGGGTGCCCTGTCCTCTGTCAGCGTGGCACGGAACTTGCACAGACCTCGTCCCTACAGAAGACTGAAGATCCACCTCGCTCTGTCTATTAGTGTACAAAGTCACATTCGGTTACAGTGAACCTCTGCTTACCTCAGAGAAGAGCTGCTTCAAACTGACTAATGACTAAACTCCCCAAAATACTAAAAGGCCACTCTCACATTGCCGGAATGTTGGTTGTGGCTTTTGTTCTTTCTTCACATTTTACTTCCAAATAAGGTTCTTTAAATGTGAGTCACTGGGGAGGTAGCACGAGTCTGCAGACATTTTGTCTTTTGAATACGGGACAGCACTTGTCTTAAGAAAGTGCAGCAATGGTTTTGTGTTTACTATGTTAGTTACATAACATAGTAACATGTCCCATTTAGTCTTTGAGAAAGTATTTTGTTAGGGTATTAGTGTATCTTCACACACTTTAAGTCTGATTTTAGCGTGCTCTATCTCATGACACAAAGGAATGGTCATCCAGTAGAGTAAATGGTTGACAGTACAGTCAACATTTCCCACAGACTCTTCTCTGGCCTGCAACACAATTCTGCCTTTCTTCAAAGCTGAGCCTCCCTGCTGAGTCACTGTCTTGTCGCCCATGACAACATAGCAGGACCCCGGTCCCCCAAGCAGATGCCTGATTGAAAATGGCTGCTGCCATGGCGATGGGTTTACATGCTCACCAGCGTGCGGTCACCTCTGCCCTGTGACCTGCTTTTTTTACATAAAGGGAGTGATGTGACATGTCGGGATGACAGTGGGACAGAGGGAGCAGACAGGCTTTCTCTTAGTAAGGGGGTTTAAATGCACTTCATGGGTCACCTCTGAAAAGGGTGAGGTGAAAAAACCCTGCTGGTGTGTGCCAGTCCTTTCAGTGTCTTTGATGAGGGAGGCTGCTCCAACTCCCAGGTCTGCCCCGCCGCTGTCATTACGTCACTCTGGGAGCGTTTTTCAGACGAGAATAATCGACTTTCCCATTGCGCTCTCTCTCTCTTCCTGGTGTTCTAATGAACAATAAATCTTGGCCTGCTTAGTCGCCTGAACGGTAAGCCTGATATAATATTTATCTGCAGCTATGGAGCTGTTCTCTCTCGCCTCCCCGCGGGACTCCATGCCTGTGCCGCTAACATCGGCACGCGGGCAGACGCGAATGTCCCTGGTGGTTTTCCTCAGACTGTGAAGCCGGCATTTTGGGAGCCGCTCGGGAGCACGGCAGCACTCGGAGCGAGGCCTGCTTCTCGGCCCGGTAGCCGGAGACAAGAAGGCCGTGAAACATGAAGCCACGGCCCCATCCATATGGAAATTTGTGGCTGGTCACAAGTTCATGCATTATTCATTTTTATTTCCCCTGTCAGAGCGGGAGAAAGCAGAAGCCCAAGACCGACCTCCTACATTCATCTTTGACTCCATTAAGAGCCATTTACTCTGACGCAGACACTGGGCCCTTAATATCTGAATCGGATCATGACTGCGATCTGAGCTGAACACTGAGGAGACCCACTGAGCGCTGGGCCATCCCCGATACAAACCGTGTATCAGTGTAGGTTCAGCTGTCTCTGACCTCTGGGTGGACAGTTGTAGCCCTGTAGAGGTACAGATGGCCTTTGCTCTAGCAGGGGGAACATGGAGACCTCCTGTAAGACCAGGCCAGCTGGACATGGTTTGTTGGAGGAGAATGGTGATGATGATGGTAATAATGGTGGAGATGATGGTGGCAGTGGCATTAATGAAGGTGACACTGACGTTCTGTCGTCAGGTGAAGTTGTCCTAGCTCGTCCCAGCTCTCCTATGTCCTCTGCCCTGTCCTGTCTGTACCCTCTCTGTCCTCTGCCCTATCCTGTCTGTACCCTGTCCCCTCTGTCCTCTGCCCTATCCTGTCTTTAGCCTGTCCCCTCTGTCCCCTGCCCTATCATGTCTGTATCCTGTCCCCTCTGTCCTCTGCCCTATCATGTCTCTAGCCTGTCCCCTCTGTCGTCTGCCCTATCCTGTCTGTACCCTGTCCCCTCTGTCGTCTGCCCTATCCTGTCTGTATCCTGTCCCCTCTGTCCTCTGCCCTATCCTGTCTCTAGCCTGTCCCCTCTGTCGTCTGCCCTATCCTGTCTGTACCCTGTCCCCTCTGTCTCCTGCCCTATCCTGTCTGTACCCTGTCCCCTCTGTCCCCTGCCCTATCCTGTCTGTACCCTGTCCCCTCTGTCGTCTATCCTGTCTGTCTTCAGTTGAATTGGTGGTAGCTCCTTCCAGCTCCCAATTCCCATCACCATTATGCACTGTACTGCAGCCTTGACACCAGTCTGTTGATAGGTGTGTTTTTATGGTGCAGGTTTACAATTTATTTATATGACTTGGAAATTTCCAGTATATGTCTCCTTTCGTGTACTTTCCCCTTTTAACTCTGTCATTCTCACGTTAGTGTCTCCACTACGTGTTCCTGACATTTTTAGAGTTCATTCCTCGCCCCGCCCTGAGAAGCCCCCCCCACCCCCCAGGTGAAGAAACATTTCCAGGCTGCTTATGTCCTGCCTTGCTGGCCTCCAGGGCAACGCTCACCATTAAATCTGCTTTATTAACTAATTCATCTAAAATGTCATCTTGCCTCTGCTCTACTCTCCTCTCTCGCCACTGGGCCGGCATTTATGTAACTTCCTTCTTGCATAAACAGTGCGTGAAAAGTGTTACGTAACACTTAACATACAGTATTTCAGTTTTTTTAGAAATCCAGCATAAAATATTAACTACTACATGTAGTGTAAGTAGACACGTTAATGTGTGACTGAAGGCTTATGGATTCAGCGAATGACATTTCACACAGTCTCCACTTACAGTAACCAACTATCAACTATCAAAATCCACTATCTAGCATTACAAATTATAAGTAATATAAATCATTTATTTGTCTTATATAAACTTATATAGGTTTTCCTACAACTTGTCCCCTCTGTCCCCTGCCCTATCCTGTCTGCCCTTTCCAGTCTGCACCCTGTCCCATCTGACCCCTGTCCTATCCTGTCTGCCCTTCCCTTTCTGTATCCTGTCCCCTCAGGCCCCTGCCCTATCCTGTCTGCCCTTTCCTGTCTGTACCCTGTCCCCTCTGTCCCCTGTCCTATCCTGTCTGCCCTTTCCTGTCTGTACCCTGTCCCATGTGACCCCTGTCCTATCCTGTCTGCCCTTCCCTTTCTGTATCCTGTCCCCTCTGGCCCCTGCCCTATCCTGTCTGCCCTTTCCTGTCTGTACCCTGTCCCCTCTGTTCTTTGCCCTATCCTGTCTGTATCCTGTCCTCTCTGTCCTCTGCCCTGTCCTGTCTATTCTGTCCCCCTCTGTTCTCTCTATTCCCTGCTCTCTCTTGTGCATCCCCTGTTCTGTCCCCGTTGAGAAAGTCAGCTGGCTCTGAAGGGCCAAACTACAAATATTAAGAAGATGCAAAGGTATTAAGAAAAGTCAAAAATGGAAAACTACCATGTTTTATTATAGGTTTTACATTTTTTCATTGGTTTGTGTTATGATTTTCATATATATATTTCATATTTTGTATTTAATGTGTTGTTTCGCCCTTCAAGGCCACCATACTTATTCCTCTCTCAAAGTCACTGCTTCTGGAGAACTTGATCCGCATTGATAATTAAGGCTGGGACAGACTGTCACTAACAGGACGGTATGCCAGTAACCGTACAGTCTTAGAGACCATCACGGAGATGATGCTTAGTCAGTTCTGTGGTCGTGTCTCAGGCTGTCCTCTTCTGGCAGCTGTCATGCTTAGTGTCTGTCTCTCCCAGTCTGTCAGCATCAAATTACAGTCACTGTTCCTTTTTGCCGAGGCTGTTTGTCTGTGTTTGACAAACACTGGCATGATTTTTGGGACCGTTCCCCTTACTACAGGATACGCACATTAAATAATTTTACAGTTTTTGTGACTGACACACCTGCAATTCAGACACTGATCATTTGGGCTCTTTGAAACCCTGTTAGCTGCCTGATTATGCTTTGAAAACTCGAATATCAAAGACCTCTTTTATACGGACTGTAATCAGCATTCCCCCTAATGTGACTCACCCACGTAACAGTGTTTAATTTCCTTCATGGTTAAAGTCCTCTTGTATGCGTGTCCATCAGACTGACATTGGTTCTTTGTGGTGGGTAAATTAATATGGATCTTAAGGAAAAACAGAATGATCCGATGAAGAAAATGACTTTGTGTGGCCTCATGCTTGTAGACATCCACACTCTGCTGCTGTTCCTAAGGATCTGTCGGTTCTCCTGGCCTTTCAGAGGTTGGGATTCCCTGGAAGCAGCAGCAGAGGGGTTTGGTGGCCAGTCCTCCAGGGTCTCTGGGCACGGTGTCACTTGGAGAGTGTTGAGTTATGTCACAGAGGAACTGCCGAAGACCATCTGACTTGATACGGATAGGAGTGGCCAGGATGGTGTAATGCATGCTTGCTGGGGGGTGGGGTGGCTAGCGCCATCCCCAGTATTACAGGTGAACTGCACCCCACTGCGGAACTTTGATGAAAAGCGACAGTCATGTCAGCCCTGAGAGAGGATTAACGAGCCACACAGCTGATCAGGTCTCCACGTACTGCAGTAATTCTGCTTGAACCCTGAGCACATACACCTCCAGTAGGCCATGATAACAGCCTTGGAGATACACAGTATGGACAAATATATTGGGAAACCTGCCCATTACATCAGGATGCTGTTCGATGGGGTTGAGGTCAGGGCTAATCAAGTATTTCCACACCAAACTCACCCAACCATGTCTTTATGGACCTTGCTCTGTGTACTGAGGCAGTCATGCTGGGACAGGAAAGGGCTTTCCCCAAACTGTTCCCACAAAGTTGGAGCAGTTGGAACGCACACACACACACACACACACACCCACATATATATATATATATATATATATATATATGTGTGTGTGTATAGTGTACTTTGGACTGAGAAGTCTAGAAAACTCAAAATACTGGGCTTTTAAAGAGTGTGTGATTCAGAAATGATGACCCTTGTTTGACCTGGGATTTTCTGTTCTCATGGGACCCATGCAATCTTCTCTTCTTCCTCTGTCCTCCACATTACTTCTCCAGGTCGAGTGGCTGAAGAACGAGGAGCTAATCGATCCGGCAGCCGATCGGAACTTCTACATCACCATTGACCACAACCTGATCATCAAACAGGCCCGTCTGTCTGACACGGCCAACTACACCTGCGTAGCCAAGAACGTGGTGGCCAGGAGGAGGAGCACCACGGCCACTGTCATCGTCTATGGTGTGAGACGTCGGGTCGACTTTCTTCTCTGTAGGCTCCCCTTTCTGTGTTCCCCCACTCTTGGCCTGGCCTGGCTGGGTCACGCTCTCTGCGTCATGCGTGTGAGCATCACGCGTGTGAGTGTATGCATGTGAGCGTCATTTGTGTGGGCGTATGTGTGTGTCATGCATGTGAGTGTCATGCATGTAAATGTCATGCGTGTGAGCATCATGCATGTGAGTGTATTCGTGTGAGCATATGCGTGTGAGCGTATGCGTGAGTGTCCCACAGGCTGCAGCCCTGGGGTTAGCCTCACACCCTCGCTATCTCACTGCAGTGAATGGCGGCTGGTCTCTGTGGACCGAGTGGTCGGCGTGCAGCAGCCGCTGTGGGCGGGGCTACCAGAAGCGAACCCGCAGCTGCACCAACCCCACCCCTCTCAATGGGGGCAGCATCTGCGAGGGGCAGTCTGTCCAGAAGCTAGCCTGTACCTCTCTCTGTCCAGGTACTGCATTTATCACCAGGTTCCTTTGTGTCCCTGTGTGTCCCTGTCCATCCCTGTGTGTCCCTGTCCATCCCTGTCTGTCCCTGTGCATCCTCATGTGTCCATGTCCATCCCTGTCTGTCCCTGTCCATCCCTGTCTGTCCCTGTGCATCCTCATGTGTCCCTGTCCATCCCTGTGTGTCCCTGTGCATCCCTGTGTGTCCCTGTCCATCCCTGTGTGTCCCTGTCCATCCCTGTGTGTCCCTGTGCATCCCTGTGTGTCCCTATGCATCCTTGTGTGTTCCTGTCCATCCCTGTGTGTCCCTGTCCATCCCTGTGTGTCCAGGTGCATCCTTGTGTGTCCCTGTCCATCCCTATGTGTCCCTGTACATCCTTGTGTGTCCCTGTCCATCCCTGTGTGTCCCTGTGAATCCCTGTGTATCCCTGTGCATCCTTGTGTGTCCCTATGAATCCCTGTGTATCCCTGTGCATCCTTGTGTGTCCCTGTGAATCCCTGTGTGTCCCTGTCCATCCCTGTGTGCCCCTGTGTTTCTTTGTGCATCCCGGTCTGTTTCTGTCCATCCTTGTGTCTAATGTGTGTATTGGTCTGTCCTTGTGTGTTCCTGTCTGTCCCTATGTTTTTGTTCATCCATGTGGGTCCCTGTCCATCCCTGTCTGTCCCTCTGCATTCTTATGCAGTCCTTCCAGTCCCCGTGCATCCCCATGAGACCGTGTGTATCCCCATGGATCCCTGTGTATCCCTGTGACTCCTTTTCCATATGTGTCTAAACCCCAGTTTATCCCTCCTCCCTCCACCGCCTCTCTTGTCTCCCCCATAGTGGATGGGCTCTGGACAGAATGGAGCAAGTGGTCCACTTGTGGCACAGAGTGCACCCACTGGCGCCGGCGAGAGTGCAGTGCCCCCGCGCCAAAAAACGGGGGCAAGGACTGCGAGGGTGTGCTGCTGCAGTCACAGAACTGCACCGATGGGCTGTGCATGCAAAGTGAGTCGCCTTCCTGTCAATCTACCTACAAGACGTGCTTTCGCCGCAGTGCTCTGACTTGGGGATTTGTGACTGCAGGCATGGAGTCAGTGGGGCTCAGGTAGATGACTCTTTACAGCCGCAGTGCTCTGACACAGGGATCGTGGAGTCATTGTGGTCCAGGCAGGCTGCTCTTTATAATCGCAGTGCTCTGACACGGGGATCGTGGAGTCATTGTGGTCCAGGCAGGCTGCTCTTTATAATCGCAGTGCTCTGACACGGGGATTGTGGAGTCATTGTGGCCCAGGCAGGCTGCTCTTTATAATCGCAGTGCTCTGACTCTGGGATCGTGGAGTCATTGTGGTCCTGGCAGGCTGCTCTTTATAGTCGGAGGGAGGGGCCCTGGGCAGGAATTGCTCCATTCATCTTTGTTTTACCCTGGAACATGTAACAGACCCAGCCTGCCCGTATTAAAGGGTGGGGGCCTTCGTGGGCTGTGTGGACGGTATCCGCCTCAGTTCTGGCTGGTTTCTCTGGGCGTGTGCTGTGCTTCTCTGAATGTGTTCCGGTGACGCGACACGGTGACGTGCACAGGCAGGGCCCGTTTCCCAGACACACGCTCCAAGTCCGCAGGCTTTGGCGAGCTGTGATTAACACAGTGTTTCAGGTAATTAGAGATGGATCACTGTACAGAATTACAGGGCTGTGGGTGAAAAATACGCTCCAGAACTATTACTACACGCTTTTCTTTTTGTCCTGGTTTAATCTTTAATGGAGGTTCATAACAAGTCAGTGCCTTTCTGAATCACAAGCCTCATTGTCTGTGGGTAACTCTGATTAACTTTCACAGGAGAACCTTTCCACAAAAGGAGGATAAAATCCCTCCCAGCTTTTCTTTTTACCCCATTCTGTCTTTATCTAACAGCTCTGGAAGCTGAACTTAACTGAAGCAGCCACAGTGAATAGGGACATTGTGTACAAATGAGAAATAACTATATTACTTTCTATGAGCTCATAGTGGCTCATAGTGTTTGTCTGTCTTTTGTTTGTTTGTTTGTTATTGTTGTTTTTGTTTGCTTGTTTGTCCGTCTGTTTGAAAAGACTGCAAGCATTTGCGCTGTGTCACTGTCACTTTCAGCCAAGCCCCAGGTAAGCTTTACAGGAGGATTGTCTTGGCTGGCCAAGCATTAGTCCTGCTGTAGGATCGTGTTTTTCTTCCAGCTGTCCAGTGTTTTGTTTTTTTTCCTCATTAAAAGTGGCCCCCCCCCCCCCCCCCACACACGCACAATAAAATGCTAGTGAATAAATTAACCAGAGATTAGACTTGTCTTACTTATTCACCAGGTAATAGCCGTGATCCCTTTAAACAGGCATATGTAATGATGTGGTTCCCGTAATCTCAGACTGACAATAAAGAGATTCTCCTCCAGGACAGTGTAGAGATCTATTTTTGGACCCATCTGAGCCTTTGCTGAGATTTCTAAGTGATTCTTTTTCCCCCTAACAAAATTCTGAGGAATACTACAGCAAACGCTGCACTAGTAGCATGTCTCAAATTTCCACTGTGGTGAAATAAATTTGACACAGATTAGGTATCTATATTCTTTGTGAAGACTCGCCATTCATTTCTATGGGAAAACCCCTGATCCCAACAATGACATCCTTAACCCCTACCCAGCCCTAACCTTAACCATATGTAACCAAACAAAATACAAGCCTTTGGGCTTTTTAATTTTTTTTATTGCATTTACAGACTTATATAAAATTGAGTTTCCCCTTGTGGGGACCGAAAAAATGTCAGCATAACAGGTTTCCATCACATGATGGAGCCATTAGGTCCCCACAGTGTCTTATATTCATGCCCACACACAGGTTTCAGTCTGCACGTCGCTCTGGCTGTGCCCGTCCCCCATCCCCAAAGTCTTTACTGGGGCGTCCATGTGCTAAATGAGCCCGGCAGTAGCCTGGGAGGAATGGCTTCCTGAGCTCTGCTGAGGTGCTGTCAGATCTCTGGCTCAATGAAGAGATTAACATGGAGCACGACTGAAGTTCTGCTGATGGTCGGTCACGGCAAGCCTGATTGGTTCCGTGATGGGGAATGAGGGGGATGGTCACTTCCTGTCATCATACATGCCTTCCCTCTCTCCCTCTCTTCTTCAAGGTTCGTTATATCAGATGTCAGCTGAGCCTGACGCCAAGGGTGGTGTTGGATTTTCATGTGAGTTCTTCTGCTCTGACTTTATTTGCTTCCTGTCTCCTCCCAGTCTTCTTTCGCAGTTTTCATCCACTTTCTGTTCGTTTAATTTCTCCTCCTGTCTTTGATCTGCTGTTTGGTTGGGCTCACAGTCTCTGTTCGCTCTGTCCCGTCACCGCCGATGTGGACTCCCAGGCTTCACACCTGTCTGCGTGTGTCCTGACTCGGACTGGGATGTTGGGAATCGTGTCCCTGGTGTGTAGAGATGTGCTTCAGTACTCCTGTCCAATCGCGTCGTTAACCTGCTGATCGAGGGAAGCCGCTCAGTGCTTCTGTAGCCTCCAGGTGTTACATGCCACCCTAACCACTGCTCCATTGGCTAACATGAACCATCTAAAGTTGGACTCTCTCTTCCTTGAGCTGCTGCTGGTGTCCAGGAGAATGAGACCCAGTGGCCACACTGTCTGTGATCAGGGCTCTCTGACTCCCCCTACAGGAGACAAAGCAAAAGGGCAATGACAAAGCGTTTAGTCTATGAACTTGGGCATATGGGGCGCTTCTGCACGAGGCTTTACTCTCTGAACTCTCTGTATGTATGATGCTGCTGTGTGTGTGATAAATGATACTGGTTATTACCTCTTCAAGGGTTTGTTTGACCAAACTCAGTGTAATAACCAAAGGCCGAAGCAAGAGATGATGTGTCTCTGGTTCTCTGTAGGTGCCGTGTTTGTGTGCGAGTCGCGTGTTGGTCCAGCTGGCCGGCCCTGTGTGCTCCGCAGCTCTGTGTGTCGACGGCAGTGTTGGTATCTCGACACTCTCGTCGGGGGCGCCTCCAGCACTCTTGAGCTTACCTCTCTCATTCTCCCCACAGCTGCCCCCAGCACGGATGAGGTGGCGCTCTATGCCGGCATCCTCACTGCTGTTCTCATGTGCCTGGCCGTCTCTGCCGTTGTGGCATTCCTCATCTACCGCAGGAACCGGCACAGCTTCAGCTCTGAGGTCGACTCGTCGGTGCTCAGCGGGGGATTCCAGCCAATCCACTTGAAGACCAGTCGGACAGGTAAGCGCGGGGGACAGTAAAGATGGCCGACGGGTTGGCATTGGCCAGAGAAGGTGCAGAGCTCCTCAGGGAGTCCGAGTGCCATGGGTTCTCAGACAACTCCCTGTTCATGTCCTCTCCAACTGGGATGCAATGCCTAAGCTTTCATGGATGTAGATGTAGATGTCAGCTGAGCCTGACGCCAAGGGTGGTGTTGGATTTTTATGTGAGTTCTTCTGCTCTGACTTTATTTGCTTCCTGTCTCCTCCCAGTCTTCTTTCGCAGTTTTCATCCACTTTCAGTTCGTTTAATATGACCTCAGAGTTTAGTCCTGCCTCTATGGTTCTCGCAGAATTTTCTGGAATTTAGCACCAAGCTGAATATGCTCATGGATAGAAGTGGTCAGTATGACAGTATTTATGCTTTCATATAGTCCAAGGGTCACCAACCCTATACCCACGGGCACCCGGTCGCCCGTTGACTTCATCTCAGTCGCCCGCGGACTTGTTCTAACAATAGCAAGTTGCCCTTGTGGTTTGCCAAAAATAAAAATATATATTTTTAATGCTGCGCCTTATGTAAATTCTAGTGAAAGTTTCACACATGCAAATTTTATGGTGGTAATCAAAATAAAAAATAAACAGCCGAACCCCCGCTTTTGCGTAGCAAAATTTGAGGTTCAGCCAAATTAGTTTTTTTAGCCTTTTTTTTATGTTAGGCACCTTAGAAGAAAAAATAAAATCTAAATCATTTTGTTTGGCTGAATTTAATATATTTTGTTCAAGATGTAACCTTAAAACAAGATTGATTAGCAAGAACGACACGAGAGTAATATGCACATGGAAAGCGTGCAAGAAAACAATAAATTTATTTACAGGAACCTTTTTGGGGAATTGGAAATAATGACAATTGTTCTTTTTCAAAATGATTAAAATTCTTTTTTCAGGTTCTTTTCTTCGGTCTATTAGTATTGGGTTAGATTATGATCTTGATAGTCTGAGAAATCAAATTAGAAAGATCAATGATCGAACAAAAGAGAAATTTGATGAGTTTCTTAGCCCGATAGGAGGAGAAAACATAGTGGTTGAAGTTGACGAAAGCAAATTTGGCAAGAGAAAATATAATAAAGGACACAAAGTTGAAGGTGTCTGGGTTCTCGGCTCGGTCGGTTTGACGGAAGCTAGCAGAATAATACTAATACCGGTTGATAATAGAAAGAAGGAAACTCTTCCCTCAATTATCAACAGTTCTTCCAAGAAGTATTATTCACTCTGATGTGTGGGAAGGTTATGACAACCTATCAGAAAATGCGTTTTAAAGAGAGTAAACCTTAGTAAAGGATTTAAAAATCCTAGTGATGGAACGCATACTAATACAATTGAAGGGAACTGGTCTCCTCTTAAGCACTATGTTCCTAAAAGACGGAGAACTAAAGATAAAATTTATTTACCATTAGCTCTTTATATGGAAAAAACAACGGTGATGAACTTTCATTCTTAAAGAAAATAGGGGCAATTTTTTATAAATTGTCCCAAGGTGTTTGGATTTGCTTTGGCTGCTTTTTGGATTTTTTAATATATATACAGTATATGTATGTTTTGAGCTGGTAGCCCTCACGTCATTTGGTAATCGTAAGGTAGCCCTGGGCTTTAAAAAGGTTGGTGACTCCTGATATAGTGAGTTTTAGTGAGACTTTCACCCCCCCGCCTCTCTCCCCAGCTGAGCTGTTGACGACCCCGCCAGACCTGACATCCGCAGCAGCCATGTACCGCAGGCCCGTCTATGCCCTCCACGAATCCCCCGACAAGATTCCCATGACCACTTCGCCTCTGCTTGACTCTCTGCCTAACTTGAAGATAAAAGTGTACAGCTCGCCTGGCCTGGCTCCCTCCCAGGAGGAGCTCTCGGACCCGGGCTCGGGGGGCTCCCCAAAGGTCACCAACCCCCTGCTGGATGCTGAGATCATGACCCTGCGCAACCAAAGCTTGGCTCGAATCCGTGACCCCTCATGTACCGCCCTCGGTACCTTCAATTCACTAGGGGGGCACCTCATCGTGCCCAACTCAGGTATGTGCTGGGGGTCACTGGGGACATCTTTGCAGAAATGGCGCCATCTGTGCCTCTCTTCGTGCCTCTGTCCCCACTCTATCCATGCATCAGTCTGTGCCTGTGTCCCTGTCTCTATCCATGACCCCGTCTGTCCCTCTGTCCCTGCCTCTGGCCATGTCAATGCCCATGTTTCTATCCATCTCCCTGTCTATACCTCTGTCCCTTCCTCTGCACATATCCCTGTCTGTGCCTCTCTCCCTGCCTCAGTATATATCTATTTTTGCTTCTGTCCATGCCCCTATCTCTGTCTCTTTCAGTGCCTGTGTCCATGCCCCTATCTCTGTCTCTTTCAGTGCCTGTGTCC
>JAODKL010000118.1:19642749-19662291 GCA_026780765.1 Petrocephalus schoutedeni
CCATGCCCCTATCTCTGTCTCTTTCAGTGCCTGTGTCCATGCCCCTATCTCTGTCTCTTTCAGTGCCTGTGTCCATGTCTCTGTTTGTGCCTCTTTCTCTACTTCTGTACATCTCTGTCTGTGCCTGTATCCATGCCCCTATCATGGTGTCTGTAGCTGTCTCCCTCTATGCCTTCATCCCTGAGGGAGCATTCAAGCACATAATTTAAGTGTTTCTAAAAGGATCATTAATACTTGCACTGTATTATTATTTTTAATTTGAGTATGCATTAAAATGAGTCATTGTTCATTTAACATTCTTACATAGAACAGCCCCAGCTGAAAAATCTCTCAAAAACAGTTAAGGCATCATGTTAGGATATGATGAGTCACTCATCAAACACTTTTGTCCAGCTAAACCCATAATGGTCTCAGCCAAAAGTGTGTTCAGTTGTCTCTCAGGAACTGGGAAGAAAGCCTCTGATCGAGATGGTTCATTTTCTGTTTCGATTTGTTTATAGCGCCCTTCCCAACATAGCTGGCCTTGGCAGAGATTTAACAGCATCTTTAATGGATGCATGAGAAGGTCTGAATGGAGGGTCGAAAGCATGTATATAACTGCCTTTGGAAAGTGAGTGTGCTGATGGAGGGCTGATAGCAAACCACACATGACTAAAATGATACAGCGCCCCCTAGAGTCTAGCAAGCCTTTCTGCAAAAGAGGATTAAAGAACTGGGGTGATTCTGATGGAAGCCTGAGGACAGTCTTCCAGCACCATCCTCCTCCGCCTGCTCTGTATTTCTGGAGCGTCTGGTTTCCTCCCATCCCCACACACACCACCACGGAAAGCCTGGCACCCTACGGATCCCCAGAGGATGAGAGGAGAGAGTTGGCTTGGAGGAAGAGCCCACACCACGTGTCCGTGACGGCACCATGTGAGCGCCTGCCAGCGTGTGCAGCAGCCAGCCAGCTCATTTCTGGATCAAGAGCTTCCTGAAGATCAGAACTGCCTGATACCCACCGCCTACCTGCTTTAATTAATAGCAGCGCACTGGTCCTGCTCAGTTTAGCTGGTAGACTGCAGCATCTCCTCGTATCGTATTTCCCATACATACAGGAGAGATCTTTAGAGCAGAGAATAGGACTTTTAAATATTTGATGTGCAGAGTAGTTGGTTCTGAAGCATCTGAGAGCCAGTGGCAGGTCTGCACTTGGTAACATTTATAGACCAGTGTTTGTATTTGCAGTAGAATCTTTAATGGCCATGGAAACAGCCAGTCGTGAGGTTTGTTCTGCTCCTCTGGTAGAGGTTATCCACCAGATTTCACCTCCGTTGCTGTCGCACGCACAGCCGCCGGGCTTCCTCCCCGGGCGCCTTCTCCAGCACTCGCCTGGAAAAGAAGGACGGGACACGTTATTTAATGGAATGGAGGGATGGATGTTTGGGCCTTGTCTGGATTCTGGAGGGAAGCGAGCAGGCGGGTGGGGCGTGAGGCTGGCGCCGCGTGTTGTGGGGGTCGGATGTGACAGGAGAGCCTCTCTGTCTCCTCCAGGAGTCAGTTTGTTGATCCCAGCTGGAGCCGTGCCCCAGGGCAGGGCGTATGAGATGTTTGTGACTGTGCACAGGAAGGAAAGCATGAGGTAAGCCCACCCCTATCTGAGCTCCTTCACCTGATACTATGACCAGTTCATTTTAGAATGACTGCGACTGACTGGTCCTGCTTACTGCAGCTTCAGGCTAGTCGCTAAACTGAGGTGAATATTGTGTTGTGTGCCCCCCCTCCCTCCCCAGGCCTCCCATAGAAGAGGAAGAGACAGTCCTGAGCCCAGTGGTCAGCTGTGGGCCCCCAGGGGCCCTCCTCAACAGGCCTGTGATTCTTACCGTGCATCACTGTGCTGAGGCTTGGAGCCTAGACTGGCAGATTCAGCTGAAGAGCCAACGTGCCCATGGCGAGTGGGAGGTAAGGCGCTCTGGGCTCTAGCAGCTTGCAGGCTCCTGGGTGAGGGGTCGTGTCTGGCCCCTTGTCAAGGCTGGAGTCTGCCTGGTCCTCAGAATGTTAGTGATATCAACGCCCCCTAGTGGCTGAGAGAGATTAATGCAGCTGGAATGACTTGGATAAAAGACTAAAATGAATCTTATTACCATGTGTGTTTAAGACAGCAGAAGCTGACCTTTTATTCAGTAGATCAAATACACCTTTAGAAGTAGGAGTACACTCTCTGCCCTTTTCATCTCCTCCAAGGTTGAGCAAGGAAGCATTTGCTAATCCTTTTTAATATAGTCACGATGTTTGCCCATAGTCCTGAATAACTTTTCAGAATACTTTTCAGTATAACCATTTGCTGATCCATGCAGTATCTGAATGCTATTTAGTGATGAAACAATGCAAGCCTGCATCTCTCGCCCCCTAGTGGATCTTCCGAGCCAAGCACCTCATGCAGCCCAGACAGAATGATTAATTTGCTCTGAGATTTGGCTGTATTTCAGCTGTTACTGCCAGTGAGTGCGCTTGCTGTCAAATGAAAATAGCCATTAGTTGTTGGGGACTGGATATCGTCGGGCTAAGAAGGCTGCAGATGGACACTTTTCACTGGAGTGACATTTGGACGCTGTCCCTCAGTCTCTGATGGAGATACTGGATTAGTTATCAGTCTCAAATAAAATGGGCCCGGAGTATGTTTGGTGCTGCTATGTGAGTATGCTGTAGAAGAGGTCAGTGGAAATCTGCTTAACCATTCAGTGAAATGCAGATGAGTTATAGCCCCCTGAAATATTTAAGTGGTTCTGTCACAGAAGTCATAGTAAAATTACTGTCTGTGAGCATATTCACACAGGGAAAGCAGGCCTAGTTAATCAGCGCAACATTGCCAGAAGGTATCAGTCAAAAGAGACACACGCCAGGTAGCTCACAAGTGATTGAGTACTAGTGCCATTACTAGAAGATTGCATCACATCAGTGGCTAAAACGAGTCAGCGTGGCATTAATGCTGCAGCGATGGTCCGTGAGAAAAGGAGGCAGATCGTTTGGTTATTCCTGAAGTGCATCAAATATCTAGGACGTGGAGAGACAGCTGTTTGTGCTGCTTAGAAAAATGTAGTGATAGTCATTCATATGCAATAAGTAGTCACCTGGGTCAAGACAGCACCAAACGCACACAGAGTCATTCACCGGAAGAGCCACTAAAGGCCCCTGGTCACTGTTTCTCTGCCCCTGAGGTGTGATTTGGAGGCCGTCACATTGCCGTTGTATCGTCTTTCACTTCCATTCACTCTTGTGACTGACTGCCTGCTCTAATTATGTCTGTAATGAGTAGATGGGTCCTGGGGGGGGGTCCCCTCTAACCCCTCCTTTGTAAGCCTGGGTCTGCTCCTATCTGCCCAGGATGTGGTGGTGGTGGGGGAGGAGATGTACAGCACACCCTGCTACATCCAGATGAATGAGGAGGCTTGTCACATCCTGACGGAGACCCTGGGAACCTACTGCCTGCTGGGCAGGTCGCTCGGCAAAGCCTCGGCCAAGCGGCTGAAGCTGGCCGCCTTTGGGCCCCTGGTCTGCAGCTCCCTGGATTACCATGTCCGCGTCTACTGCCTGGACGACACCCAGGACACGCTCAAGGTAGGACAGCACTGGGGACGCCGGCGCTGGATGCCAGACCTTGCGCGATGGTGTGGGGTCCACTTGGTTTGGCGTAAGTGTCGCTCTGTCGCCCTCTAGAGTCAGGCGGCCGTACTGGCACTGGAGACTGTTGCGTTCACCTACCGTTTGCCGCAAACATAACCAATAAAGATGTATGAGTCCCTTTGGGGCCTGTTTCTAAATTTAGTGCCTGATTACTTAGCCATACGTGCTTCTTCTTGAAATGTTATTGAGCACAATAGCCTGAAGCATTGGACGCACGCTCAGCGAGGTGGGTAATCACCTGGCCAGCCTCAGTGAGCCTCGGGGCTCATTCACACCAGTTATATGCGGCTGTACTCTTAATATCCAAACCGTCCATGGTACATTATTCTCAGCAGCCCAGCGGCAGCGGATATCAGGGCCCGCCTCCGCTGAGCAGTGCTGACGAGGCGTTAGACAGACAGGTGCTACATGGCCACTGGGTAAACGGCCAGTGCTGTTTGCAAGGCGTCACAAGCCCTGCTTAGACGGTCGGGCAAGCTGGCCACCTAGAGGATACAAGTGGATATTACAAGCACCATTTGGTAATCCAGCAAGTTAAGATAGGTGCTCTTTGAAAGAGGCCGCGCCTTGGGGTGTTGGTCAGGCGGGTGGGCGGGGCATTAATGGGAGCCACCGCCAGCATCGTGCCTCCTCGCCACGCGAAGGCGGCCAGGATGCGGGTTGCACCGTCATATCTTAAGGAGGCCAGTGAGTGAGTCCCAGAGTGAGCCTGGGACTTTTCTGCTGAAATTGCACGTTGGCTGCTGGCGGATGTCTGTGTGGTGACGCTGGTCCTGCTTTTCTCTGCTTTTTTTTTTTAACTCTGCTGTAGCCCGAGCATCTGCTGAGCTACAGCAGCGGCTGTTTGCATTCCTCCCACCAGGGGGTGGGTGTCGGGCTTCCTGTGGATTAAAAGTTTGCATTATGGACTAAAATGAGGCTTCATACAGCACTGTTTCTCATACATGTACAAGGGATGCTGGTATCAGTGTATAGAAGCGTGTTCGGAAAATTCGTTGCTACTATACAGTATATGGACGAAAGTATTGGGACACCTGGCCATTACACCTACAGGTATGACATCCCATTCTAAATCTATGGGTATCATTATGGAGTTGGTCCCCCCTTTGCAGTTATACCAGCTGCTATTCTTCTGGGAAGGCTTTCTACAGGATTTTGGAGCGTGTCTATGGGTATTTTAGCCCATTCTACCAGAACAGCATTAGTACGGTCAGGCAATGAGGTTGGCAGTGAAGACCTCACAGTCTCCATTCCAGTACATTCCAAAGGTGTTCGATGGGGTTGAGGTCAGGGCTCTGTGCGGGCCAGTCAAATTCTTCCACACCAAACTCTTTATGGACCTTTCTTTGTACACTGGAGCGTAGTCATGCTGGATCAGAAAAGGAATATCCAGCAGGGAGGAAATTTCACAAACTGACTCATTGCAAAGGTGGCTATCATTGGCCATACAACTGTACGACTCTTGAATTCAATGAGCTCTTTAAATGACCCACCCTTTAACAAATGTTTGTAAACCTGACTGCTTGTCTAGGTGCTTGATTTTATACACCTGCGGCAATGGGTTTGAATGAAGCACCTGAATTCAGTGATTAATCTGTGTGTCCCAGTATGTTTGTTTATACAGAGCACGTAGAATGCAGAAGAAAATTAGAAATATATACAGTATGAGTGTGTGTATATACCTTGTATAGCTTAAATGTGATTTAAAAGCCTTATGGTATGGTTTAAAATTGGCAAAATTAACTGTTCTCAAAGGTTTCCCAAAGTGCCCAAACGCAAAGTATTTACCATTTTACTGACTCTTTAACAGAGATTTTAAGTCTTGTCATGTCATGTCATGTCAGAGGCCTTTTTTTCATCAAAAACTAATCTTAAGCATCTTATTTAGATTCTTTTAATGGTTTATAACTATGAAGTTTTTACCTTACTGATTGTTTAGTTTGTTTTGCAGTCCATTTACTTTCACAATAATTATAATCCTAGTTGGTGGCATTGCTGGCATAACTAACTAGCAGATGTGGGTATGATACTAACCTTAACCCTGAACCATGACCCTGAGAGGGGTGACCCTAACCCTAACACTGAGATGAATGCGCCAGCTGCCTGAAGGACCATGTGCACATCTGTCTGTCTGGTTGGGATCTCATCATTTGGGCTGGATTTTGCCCATGTTGAGTTGTCCCTCGTCTTCTAGCTGGACTGTTTATCCCCCATTTCTGATCCCACAGGAGGTCCTACAGATGGAGAAGCAGATGGGTGGCAAGTTGCTGGATGAACCGAAGACCTTGATCTTCAAGGACAGCAGCCACAACCTCCGGCTGTCCATCCATGACGTCCCTCAGACCCTGTGGAGGAGCAAACTGCTGACCAAGTACCAGGTGAGGCCGCGTGGAGTGGGAGGGGCCACAGCCGAGACTCCCAGGCCTGACGTCCGTCTCTCTCCATGACAGGAACTGTCGTTCTCTCAGGTGTGGAATGGCAGCCAGCACTGCTTGCACTGCATCTTCTCACTGGAGCGCTCCAGCTTCCGGGTGACGGAGCTCGCCTGCCAGCTGTGCGTGCGTCAGGTGGAGGGGGAGGGCCAGATCTTCCAGCTCTACAGCACCCTGTCGGAGGTGAGTGGCTGGGTCTGGCCAGCACATGACCGCTGCACAACAACACCCAGGACCTGGGCATTCAGCCCGACTCTCATCACCTACAGAGCACCCAGAGCATCGAGACCTCGCTGCTCGATCCAGCCAGCAGCATCACCACACTGGTGGGCCCTAGTGCCTTCCGTATCCCGCTTTCCATCCGGCAGAAGCTCTGCAGCAGCCTGGACGCCCCTCCACCGCGGGGCAATGACTGGAGAATGTTGGCACGCAAGCTTAACCTGGACAGGTATGCAGGGGGATTGTTACTCACTGGATTCGGCACGTATTGCAGGTAGCATAATGGGGAGGAGTTCCTGGATAATGGAGCAGATGCCAAGCAGTGTGGTGGGTGTGGCCCAGGATTGTAGAGCTTGCTGCCACTTCAGGTCCTCAGGTCCTCCCCACCTTTTTCTCACAGGTATCTGAACTACTTTGCCACCAAGTCAAGTCCAACTGGCGTGATCTTGGACCTGTGGGAGGCCCAGCACTTCCCAGATGGCAATCTGAACCGGCTAGCCGCGGTGCTGGAGGAGATGGGTCGACATAGCAGTACCGCCGGCGCGCCAGAACTCTGACGTCAGCAAAAAGCCCGGGACTGGCGGATTGACCGTGCCTGGCGACTGAGGCTCACGCGGCCTTGGAGAGCAGATCGGGTGAACATGGTCCGATTGCTATGGTTACAGTAAAACTCCAGAACGGAAGTCCAGCTTTGTTTCTATGGATCAAGATTAAACCAATTACCACCAAATGCAAATGGGACTTTGTTGCCTGGACCACAGAGTCCTTTGTAGATGTTTCTTAACCTTGATAGTTTCTGAGGAAACGGAATGTCCTCTTGTCCATATATGTGGATGCCGGGCTGCTCTGGACAGCGCAGCATGTGGACCCTTTGGTCAGGTGCAAGTATATGACCCTTGGGCTCTTGAGTCCCCTTTGTGCCACAGTCACGACTACTTGACTTGCATACAGCGCTTAGGGCTTCAAGTGGTCACTGTTTTTAAATTGTCACATTTTGTATAAGCATTATACTTCTTATGAATTTTATATTTAATATAACTTGCTTTTCCACTTTCTCTTGTTTCATGATGCCATCTAGTGGACATATACAGGGACTACATCTGCTGGCAGACTTGATTATTGTTCAAACTTGTAAATAGCAAAACTGATTTCGGGGTGTCTGCCAAAGGGATTTGGTCCACTTTTTCTAAGATCATTTTTCTAAACTGAGCCCTTCATGGGACAAGCAGGTGATGTGGACACTAGTTATGGCCAAAACAATGCTTCATGAACCATTTGCGATATTTTCTGAGCCCACTAGATGGTGCTCTTGGCTTGCTTTACTTGGGCACGCTTTGACAACCCATTTTGAACATACAGCTTTATCTAGTGCGGTCAGAAAATACAGCATGTGGATCACGAAGCATTGTTTTTGCCATGACCAGTGAACACTGTCAGCACTGGCCCAGACCAGGGGGACGTCATTTCTGCCCGGATCCAACCTGTACGCCCGACTGCCGTGGTTCTGTGTCCTCCTGGTGTGGGTTGTTCCACATCACCTTTGCCTTCTGAAGACATGCATGTTAGCCTCTACTAGACTAAACCTAAACAGGTAAACTTTGGTATGATGGTGATGATGTACAGCTGTCCAGGCCACTGTATGTAGGATGTTCTTTGCTCTCCTGCTGAGATGTCACCTTCTCTGTCTATGCAAACCTTTTGGCAAAGCCTGGCCTCCCCGATGCTCGTTCTGTTGCCATAGCTGCAATCCGCCCTGTGGGATCTACTTGCTCCCTGTAAATGCTGGTGTATCCTCTATCAGGGCTCTGTACAAATGTAAGGTTTAATGAGCAATAAATTATATTTATAAGCAAGACTCAGCACACCACAAAAGCTGATTGTGTGTGTATATCTGTTCAGCTGAAGGTATGTACAGTACTGTGCAAAAGTCTTAGGCAGCCAAAAAAAATGTTTAAAGCTATTTATCTGGGCAGTAAGTGTATATTTGCTCAGAAAATAACATGATTTACTATTATCCTTAGAACATATGCAAATTACAGTAACACAATAAAAACTAACAAGAATGTCTTATTTTCCCTAAAAAGGAATGATATCTGGAACAGTTTGGTTCCCAAACCTCTCCTCAGGGGCACCTCAGGAATTCAATGTATTTAGTAAATTTCACCTCCAGCAAAATTAATTGATTAACTTCATTAGTTGAATAACTTGATAAGGAATTGATTAGCCACACAAGTGTGCACCAGTCAAAAATGGTGTATTAATGGTAGCCAAAAATACTGGGGCCAAAAATACTGGGGTGATTTAAAAAAGGTTTTGTTTGTTTTTTATTGTTTTTATTATGTGTTATTTGCAATCTCTGTAAGGCACTTTGAGCTGCATTCTGATGTATGAAAGGTGATATAGAAATAAAGATTATTATTATTATGATATCTATTAGTAAGCTGGCACATTTTGGCAGACATAATATTATAGTTTTACAGCCAACAAGATAATTTAAACATTTTCTTTGACTGCCTAAGATTTTGCACAGTACTGTTTGTGTATATTTATTACGTATCTGTGTGGTTGATTGTGTGAATTTGATTGCATGTCTGTTTGAGTGTGTATGAATCTGATTGTGCCTTTGTGTGGCTGAGTGCGAGTGTGAATCTGACTGTGTGTCTGTATCTGCCTGAGTGTTTGAGTGTGTATCTGATGGTGTCTGAGCGTGTTTATCTGATTGTGTGTCGGTGTATGGCTGAGTATGTGAGTGTGAATCTGATTGTGTGTCTGTATCTGCCTGAGTGTTTGAGTGTGTATCTGATGGTGTCTGAGTGTGTTTATCTGATTGTGTGTCGGTGTGTGGCTGAGTATGTGAGTGTGAATCTGATTGTGTCTGTATCTGCCTGAATGTCTGAGTGTGCATCTGATGGTGTCTGAGTGTGTGTATCTGATTGTGTGTCTGTGTATGGCTGAGTATGTGAGTGTGAATCTGATGTGTGTGTGTTTCACTGTGTCTGTCTGGCTGAGTGTGTAATTGTGTATCTGTGTCTGTGGATTGTGGATTGTGTGTCTGTGTGTGTCTGAGTGTGTGAGTTTGAATCTGATTGTGTGTCTGAGTGTGTAGTTTGGTGTGAATCCCACTGTGTTTCTGTGCCCCACAATTACACACTGTCCAAATCAAAGAACCACGTAGAGCCAAAGGCTGAAATAAGTTTATTATGGGTCAGGTTCACCCTTAAATACATACAGCAGGTACAATCAGGCCCAGGTGCCTGTTCTGAACAGCCTCAAACACTGACACGATGGGCAGAGGTTCTTACACACAGAGCAGTGTGCAGCACACCAGGACGGGGGACATGATCTCCAGCATAGCCCTGGCTCAGTCTGATCATGCTCCAGAAGCTCCGGGAAAACAGTTCTCTGACCTGAGCTTCATCAATCACCATGACAACCGCAGCAGGAAGTAGCACCAAGGGTCCCGGCTTCAGATAGCCAATAATCTGTCTCCTGCGGAAGTGCACGGTGGGTCCATAGCCCAGGAGAACCCTGGCAGCTCCCAGGACATCTGGGCTAGGTGCACCCACACGGCCTCCTGCTCCTGCTACTTCCAGGTCTGTGTTCTTTACCTCACAGCTTGATGTCCTGGGACTCCGACATCTTGGCCAGCGTCTTCTTCACCCGGAGGGCCGTCAGGCGGGAGGCGGGGCTATGCGCCCAGCACTCGGACATCAGCTTGCCCATTTGCCTGAGACACTTTGGGATAGGAGGAGAGGAGGGATGGTCACCCTGTGGGACCGGCGCGGTAAGAGCCGGACGGCTACGTGGAACGCCTCCGTACCTCATCGCTGCTCCAGCGGTTGGGGAACGGGGGCCTCCTTCTTTGTGTACACACCGCCTCCCTCATGTCCTCGTAGGAGGGGTCTGTAGGGACCAGGTCATAGTATGGGAGCTGGAACTCCTCAACTATCCCTGAGGTGGACAGAAGGACACTGGTCATCTCCATGCTGGACACAAAGGAGGCTGAGATGGGACGGTGTGGTGTGGTGCGGTGTGGTACCTCCCGAGATGCATCTCCGCGTGATCTCCCACAAGATTAGCCCAAAGCTGTACATGTCGGCCGTGATGTAGGACTGGAAGTGGGCTCTGTTCAGGCTCTCGTCCAGGACCTCCGGGGCCATGTAGCGCTTGGTGCCGACCCGTGTGTTGGATGGGATGTCTACCTCGTTGGTGTCACTTCAAAGAGAAAAAAATTGATGCGTTTACTGTGGACAGGAGAGGTGAATGATCCTCCTATTATCAGATGTATTGATGGACATGTTTTTGACAACTTTTTGACAGCTGAATGCTTTAGTATTCATATTAAATATCTTCATGCAGACACCTGAACCACTACAGTACCTGTTGGTATGTCCACCTATTTGCTGATTTGCTGTGTCTATTGGCAATCTCACAATGGAAGCTCCTCCTTCAGCCCTGATTTCTGCTCCCTCTGTGTCATTCTCCTTGTTTACTCTCCCAACCTCTGACCTCCCACCCCTGCCCCCTGCCATATCCCTGATCCTCCCCCACCGCATGACCACCTGTCCCTGCCCTGTCCCCACCCCCTGTCCCATGTCCCCGCCCCCTGTCCAATGTCCCCACCTCCTGACCTGATGAACTTGACGGCCAGGCCCAGGTCAGCGATGCAGCACGTGCCGTTCCTCTTCACCAGGATGTTCTTGCTCTTGAGGTCGCGGTGGGCGATGGCCGGCTTGCCCTGCGTGCCAAAGATCTCAGTGTGCAGGTGGCAGAGGCCAGAGACGGAGGAGTATGCCAGCCGGAGCATGGCCCTGCCGTCCAGCGTGGTGGCGCGGAGGTAGTCGTAGAGGGAGCCGCTCTCGTGGTAATCCGTGATCAGGTACAGCTGCGTCCAGGAGCCCGTGCCCTTAATGTCTGCTGCGATGAAGCCTGGGAGGGAGGGAACAAGGTGCGGAGATGCAGCTTGGGTGAGACACGCCTATCCCCCGATGCTGAAGCGCTATGTCTTTTCGGAAGAGACCCGACTCGTACCCAGAATGTTCTCGTGCCTCATCAGCACCGTCTGGTAGATCTCCGTCTCGCGGAACCAGCTGGCCTCCTCCATTGTGAAGAAGACCTTGACGGCCACTTTCTCCCCCCGCCAGCGGCCCATCCACACCTCGCCGTAGCGGCCCTTGCCGATCTGCGTCACCATCTGGATCTGCTTGGCGATGGTCCGCTGCACCTGGCCGGCAAGAGTACAGGGGACCGTCACTCTCTCCCAAAAGCTGTCCCCTCCGGCACCCGCTCTAATCTAGATCTCTCATGCTCCTGGATGGAAACTGCAGTGCAAGACTCTGACCAGCAGAGGGAGTCCGGAGCCACTGCCGGAGCTCTGGGACTGTTCAATCAGGTCCTTCAGCGATTCCCCCGGGTGGATGTACATGTCATCAGACTCCAGACCAAAGCTATAGCGTGGCTGTGATTCCTGGCGCTTGTACCTGGAACAGGAAGAGACTTATTATGCCCCTTTAATAATGAAGAGTTCTCAGAAATAGGATTAACACCCCAGTTAATCCCCTGTATGCAGTCCTTCCTCATTTGTTAAGATCAGCCTGTAACACTCTTAGAAAATCCTCTTCCCTGGAGAAACGTGGGTATAAGCTGCTCACCAGTAGTAACGCAAGATGGTGAGGAAGACGAGGATGACTGTACAGAAGCTGATGGAGATGAAGAGGGCTGTGTAGTGGACACTGCTGTCCACATAGCCTGAGGAAGACAGGACAGTTCACGAGGATGGGGTGGCCTCCTGCTGGCCCCGCCCACCATCACACACCTGAACATACTACTGGCCCCCACACTGCTCAGGGACACCCAAACTGTGAGGAGGCCTCCAGCATCACTGATCAGTTAGGGTCCGGCAGCCTTACCAGGACTCTGCTGCGGAGGCAAGGTGGGATGCAGGTCCCGGTTGCAGTAATCTGTGTCTGTACAGCACAGCAAGGCCCTCCTCTGGAGCGACCCCCCCGTGTCCTATCAGGGGGGGGTGGGACACGCACAGCCATATGTATCACTGCCTGTCTCTCCGGCAGCACCAGCACACTCAACGAGCTCAGGCTTAACCAACTAACCAACCGACTAACCAACGCCCCCCCCCCCCCCCCCCCCCCCCCCCCCCCCCCCCCGACTCACCCTGCACTGGAACTGCGAGCCGACCAGCCCCAGACACCCTGAAGTAAAGACTGGCATGCCTCTGTCATCCTCCTCCACCATGGTGAAGCAGTAGCCATCTGTTCTGCATGGGTGACCACAGTGTCCATTACAATCAAGAGATATTTTCAAAAAGCAACACAGCCAGTCAGGGGCATGGATACCATGGCAGATTCAGGGGCCCAACACTTTATAGCATTTAAAATTAACTAATCAGGGGGCCCAGAATTTCCCCAGAGGTGTCTAAGGGCACCGGTGCTCCGGGCTGCGGCCCCCGGGGCCAGGCCAACCAAGCCTCACCTGCAGCTGCTGTTGGTAGATTCCTCCGGACAGTGGTGGTAGCAATAACACCAGAGGAGCCGCTGGGGCCGCAGCGGGCCGGACGCTTCCATTGTCGCCTTCCCAGAATCCCTCAGGAGCATGACGGGCAGCACATGTGCTGAGGGTGACGGGGGCGAGGACAGAGCGAGCGGGAAGGCAAACGCGGCTGGAGCCGGCGCCGGCGATTCCCGCGAGTCGCCCAGCGAAGGTCCTTGCTAAACCTGGATCAGAGGGGCATGCCAGGATCTCAGCAGGGGCCTTTTGGGAAAAATCATTCAGGCTCTTAGTGCCGTGACAACTGCATGCTAAGATCAGGGTCAGTTATTTGTAGGGTTTTGCACCCTCAGTCTGTGCAAAGCCAGTGTCCTCGGATGAACAACCCAGTCCTTCTGTGCTCACATTTCACTTTGATATTATTTTTCTGCACTCCTGTTCGTTTAAGCTGAGCATAGCCACCAAGAACTGAGGTATTTGTGCTGTCAAATAAGGACTGGTTTCCTCACCTGCTGTTTCCGGTTTAAACAAGACCACTGTGGACAGCGTCCTATCCAAGCTCGGGGTTTCCCTGCAAATATCACATTACAATCTGATGTTAAATTGACAGCAGCTCTGTACCAGGAACTTGGCACACACTCCTCTCTGGTGCATCCGTCAGAGAGGCGGAGCTTAGCATCCTGGACTTTGTTTATATGAATGCTGGGCCCCAGCCTCTCCTTTTCTGCATCACACCACTGGTTTGGATCGAACGTCTGCTCCCTGAGTCACAGACAGATGGAATTCAGCCTCTGTGTGTCACTACTAAGTCAGTTTAACAGTTAAATCTACCTTAGACAGGGGGGTTGACATGCTAACCAGAGCCTCAGAGCGGCCACATGGTTGAAAAGCAATCACATGAAGATTAGCCATGAATTTTAACCAAAGACGAGCACAGCAGCACCACGGTAGCAGCCACATAGACCATGGAGAGACCGTGTGGGTTTGCATAGATCACATTTGGGGACCAAAATATTCCCGAAGTGTAGTAAAACCTGAAATTTCCCTGCTTTTGGCGACATCTTTTCAGGTCTTGATTTGGATAACCTCAGTTTCATAAAAATTTGTGAATGCAATCAAAAAAGTAAAAATGCCAAAAGTCTTGTATTTGGGTTGGTTACTTATGGTTAAGGTTAGGGCTGGGTTGGAGTTAAGGGTGTCGTGATTGGGATTAGGGTTTTTCCCATAGAAATGAATGGAAGGTTCCTAATTTGATAGGTATTCGAGTCTGTGCATACATGTATGTGCATGTGTGTGTGTGTCTGTTGGCCGAGTGACCATGTAGCTACCCAGAAACCCCGCTGGCTCCTCCCACCCGACACCGCGGACCCAGGACCTCCCAGCTCCATTTCAACCTCAGTGGCAGTGAAACAGTCATACGCAGATTGATCAGCTGCAGGGATGGTCTCCAAGGGGCCACCAGGAACCCACATCTGCCCCCGCCGCCTCTCAGGCAGGCCCCGGCGAGTGTGTGGAGCACCGCAGTGTCAATCACAAAGGAGAGAGGAGGCAGGAGAGAGTGCAGGAAACTGGGCCCACATCCTGTGCGGCAGCACGTGTGGATTACAGGGGGCCAGCAGGACCCAGCAGCCTGGCCAATCACTCCCGTTACATAAACACTGTCTGCCACAGGCAGAGAAATGCAATCTTGGGAAAACAGGGCAGATACTGAGAGAGAGGTTGAGTGAAACACCGGTGCTCACCGCCAGATCACCCGCATCCCGCTAAAATAATCACCAGAAAAACCCCACCGCAGGCTGGAACTTCACAGCGTGTGTGGGGATCGGGGTGGTGGTCAGGTCTGCTTTGTGTTCAGCCCGCTACCCCTAACCCTGAACACACAGTGCTCAGTCCTCCCCCTCAGCAGGACACTTTTAAAATTGAAAAGGTGCAGGAAAGTCCAGCAGTTTTTGATAACGTGCAATCCAAGGCCTATGGGCGAGGAAAACACGCAGATGTTGGCTATAAACACGAAGAACAACAGAAGGCTCTATAGGAGAAAGTGAGACGTTTCCCAAACTATTGTCAACGCAGTCCAGATAGACAGAAACAAACTCCGCAGGATATTAACACAGACCAGCCAGCAGGGGTCACAAGTGTGAGGCCAAATTCCCTTTAATTCCATGTCTCCCAAACTGCCGTCCTGACCACTAATGGAGGGCCATTTCACTTCTTATAGTCTCCTTCTTTTCTTACAAACATGAACGTGAAACCCTACCTGCAAATGTACATGCCAAGTCTTGCAGATTTTTTTGTGATATGGTCATCACATAGTCTCAGTATCACATAGGTCTGATGGTCCGGCTCTATGCCTGATACTATTTTGAAGATCAAACCTTCCCACCTCCACTCACAGGCCACCAGCACCCTGCGTGGCCCATACAAGCACATGAGGTCAGAGACATCACCTGTGCACAATATCCCAGAAAGCAAAAACTTTGGACAAAACTTAGAAAGCGGTAAATCTCTTTCCATGTCATTTTCGCAAGTATGTTCAAAATTTAGAAGGACGCTACTGACCTTATTAACGGATCAATCTGGCAAAACCAGACAGCAAAATTTCACTTTACGAAAGACCCTGTCACGGAGCAAGACTAATTTCTAGAAATGTTTATGTGACGTTAAGGCACAGACTGAGCCCTGCATTTGTAATGTAAAGCGATCTGTCACTGTTAGAAAGCATTTGGATAGCGCACACACTCTGAAAATAAACAGAGGCCACTCAGACTGCGAGGAAGGGAGGTGAGGCGGCAGGTCAGAGCCACCACTATTCCTGGCGCGTGTATGAGCGTGCATGTGTGTGTGTGCGCATGCAATTGTCCAGGGAATGACTGATTTAATGGCCGATGTGCAACAACTGAGTTTAACACGCATCAGGCAGCTGAGTTCCAAACACTTCAGACCAATCTGGACCGTCCCAAAATCCCCAAGCAGCCAAGCTACAAGACATTAAACCAGAACACGCATTTTTATCAAGAACCACTGGGAACATTCAGTACTGGAAGACACCTGACTCGGAGTGCACCATGTTTTTCAAACCAAACTAACTCGAAAACAAACTGCTTTCAAGGCTTTTTTTCCCGGAGGGCAGAGCAAAACAACGAATCAACAACACAGTAAAATGCGGCGTCCTCTGACATGCCTCACATGCGGCATGCGGGTGAGTTACAGATTTATGTCACATACTTAGAGTGGAATGTGCATTCAAAGACAACTGTGTGTCCGTTTAAGATGACCCGGGACACGTGGGCCGGCCATGTCACACGAACCCGCGCACACGCACCAGCAGCCTGCACGCGGGGCCCGCTTCTCCCCAAACACCCCTCAATACTGACAGAGCACCTGCCTGCCCGTCGTGGGCCGTTACTCACCTGGCGTTTCTGGGAGAAGGAGGAGGACGATTGGGCGCAGCCGGCACACAGCCACGAGTCAGGGAGGTCCGGAGCTGCTCCACACTGACGCCCCACTGAAGGGAAGGGCCGGGAGGAGGCAGGCAGTGACGCTCAGGATCACTCTCTCACAGCCTTAATGCCGCCAGGCCGGCCCACTCTCTCCAAGCACCTAGGGGGCTGGACAACCAGGCCATCCCTCCCAGCCCCCGCCCCTTTTTCCGCCCCCACCCCCGAGCTAAAGAGTGGGGGGTGGCCCTCAGGGACGCACCACTGAGGGAGACTCACTCTGCATCGCGCCCCGCGTCGAGCACGAACAGAGTGGCGTGATTTCGGAGTTCCGCGTCGGGCCGATTCTTCGCCGAGTCCCTGACCGCAAACGGGCTCCCTCTCACTTTAGGCCACGGCCTCACCCGCAGAAACACTCTTATTCAGGACTGAGTTCTGATATTCTCCACCTGCCCGCGCCCGTCACGTCCACATTCACGCAGTATATCCCTAAACTCACAGTTTCCCAGAAACAAATCCCCCAGCCTCTGCATGCTGCTAGCCGGGTCTGGGCGAGTGTCACAGAGAGCGGGATGGCGTTCCCGGGAGCTTTTGTGGCTGGATTCTAGAGGGACAATGGAAACAAGAGACCCAGGGGAAGGAGACACTTTAGTCCTACACGAGTGGAAGTGTCACATTCTTCAGCAGTGAACAAGCAACAAAGAAAAGAGGACTCTCCCCAATCGTGCGCACCCCCTACCCAGCTCAGCATCCCGTACTCCCATCATACCACAGCCCCCGTCCTCAGAGCCCCGTCCACCCATCCATCACTTGCAAAGGCTAAGCTGGAGCCTGCTTTCCACTGTTCCTGTCAATGGCTGCAAACAAACACTGTACCCTGCTGTGCCCCCACTCGGCTGCTCACAAAGGCTTCTTTCTAAATACATATGGCCATGAAAGCCCCCCCCCCAAGCAGAAGGAGAGTAAGGGGACCCCAGCAAGGAACCTTGGATCTGTCGCGGTCCACTCTGCTACGCCCTCTCCTGCCCCCTGCAGGTGGCTTAGCAGAGCTACTCCAGGTGCTGCTAACCTGCAGCCCCTGAAAGCTGGGCTGGTTTTATTGGTTTAATAAACATACCCTCGGACACTCAGCTTAGTGATACCACTTTCTCGTAAAACAATTATCAGAAACCCTGCTGGGGTTACGCATATGTTCCTTCCATGGTGTCCTGGCTGGTGGTTTCAGCAGAACACGGTGTGAAGGTATTTGGTCCTGCCTGCTTGATCTCAGACACTTAACTGCAAATGTGCAGTTCCAGCCCTGCCGGCAAAGGGCTGATCTCCCTACTCTTCCCATCCCTCCATCAGGCAGAGCTTATTCTCATCTTTTCATTTGGTATCTTCTCAGCATTCAAGGGGAGAAAACAGCCTTGTAATGGCAGCCAGTGCATGCTGGGAAACATCACTGAGCCGAACAAGGATGTGCCGTGTACAAGGCCTGCTGTTATAAACACAGTCACACATGGCCAAAGCAAAAATCTCAGGCACACACAAACACATCCAAATGTCCCTAAATTTCAGAGGGTCCTGCCACCCCCCCCCCCCCCCCCCCCCCCCCCCCCCCCCCCCCCCCCCCCCCCCCCCCCCCCCCCCCCCAAGACCCCCACCCACTCCCCCTGGCAGATCTCCAGCAGAGTCACGTTTGTGTGAGAAAGGAGGTCTTCATGAATATACACAATGAGAGGAACACTGATGACTGCCATTGGAGTATCACCTCAGGACAGCAGATAGGGAGATCCTGACAGCACACCAGCAGGGCTCCAAACCCTGAGCACAGCCCTGCCCACCTCTCCTCAGCATGGTCCTCCCTCATGGTCAGAGGTTCAGCGTCAAGGGCCGCCCATCCACCTATGGAGGGCTGCGGGGGCTGCATTGGTGGCTGAGCCTTCCTGCACTTTCTCCTGTTTCCTCCCTTGGATTGACACTGTGGTGCTCCACACGCTCACCAGGGCCTGCCTGAGAGGTGGAGGGGGCAGATGGGGGTTCCTGGTGGCGCCTCGGTGCTCCACACGCTCACTGGGGCCCTATGAGACCATCCGTTGCACGGTGGTGCCCCACCTTCGTTCACTGCCTTCCTCACTGTTCAGCCTCCTTTTCTAGGTGGGGGGGCAGGGGGGGGATTACCAGCAAAGGGAAGCTGGCAGGTTTCACCTCTGACCCCTGACAGACTTGTACAGTATTGTCCCGAAGCCCCACTCACTGGGAAGTAAAATGAAAGAGCCCTTCCCCCGACCCGACCGGACCTAGATGAGCCAGAACACAGACATAGCTGCCCGAATGAGGCTTATGTAGTACAGACCCACAACCACATCAACCGGACCCTTAGAATGACAAATACTGTACTGTGCAAAAGTCTCAGTCAAAAAGAAGCCATTTATCTGGGTAACTATATTTGTTAAGAAAGAAAACACTATTTAACATTACAGTATATACAGGAGAACGATTAAAAAAAGAATGCGCTATGTTCTCTAAAAATTTACTGATAACTAGTTTCACGACAATCTCAATTAATTAATTAATTGATTAGTGAAACAGCTTCATGAGGCATTAATTAGCTAAAGGTTTTGAAATGACTAAGCTGACACTCTTTGACAGACATAGTGTGATTGTTTTACTCCAATATGACTGCCTAAGACTTTTGTGCAGTACTGTATGCACAGAACTGGCCAGAAAACCCTGCTTAGGCCTCTGCTGATACTGTGTGCACCAAGCTGGGACAGGTGCTAGCGTGGAGTTTTGGGGGAGGTCGGTGCTGGTGCCCAACAGGCCTCCCCTTGCTTCTACATCAGGCAGACTTGGCAGCCTCTCGATGAGCCGGACCACCTGTGTGCCTCAGCAGTCAAGACTCACGGAACCTCGGGGGCTAATTGCCAGCTGAGCTGGAAGAAAGGATGAGTAACGGAACAAAAGGAACGGAGAAGAGCGAGGGAACAAAGGAGTGAAGGGGCAGGGGCTGACCTCACGCATAGGCATGCTGGGAGACGGACTACACGCCACAACCCTAGCCCTAACCCTAACCCTCACCCAGCATGGAGCAGGAGCACTATAACCTAAGCTACTGTCCATCATGGCCACAGTTTAAATCGGCGGGAAAGGTATTTGTCCAAGGCCATGTTATGTAAACTCATCGGCCACTTTTTTAAGTAAACCTTGCTAGTACCGGGTTGGACACCCTTTTGCCTTCAGAACTGCCTTAATCCTTCGTGACATAGATTCAACAAGGTACTGGAAACATTCCTCAGAGATAT
>JAODKL010000118.1:19749770-19760390 GCA_026780765.1 Petrocephalus schoutedeni
GGGGGGTGCGGACAGAGGAGCGGGCAGGACTGGGGAGTGCGGACAGCGGAGCGGGCAGGACCGGGGGGTGCGGGCAGAGGAGCGGGCAGGGCCGGGGGGTGCGGGCAGAGGAGCGGGCAGGGTGTGAGACGCTTCAGGGCGCAGGCAGCAGGTGAGTGCAGGATGACCCTGCAGCATCACAGGCCCAGCCAGCCTGCCCTGCTGCCCGCGTGCTTGGAGCGGCCCCCAGCTGTCCACATGGGGCCCCACTGTCCCAGCACCTGTCCCGGCAGCACGCATTTGCCCTTTAACCTCCCATTCATGCAAGGTTCTCCTTTCCTTTCAAAACACAGGATCGATTTTCAAATAGTGGCCCATCTCTCTCGAACAGACACCAAGCTGATGTCACACCCAAATCACCCATCAGCCCCAAATCACACCAGCAGGCAGCTGTGAGACAGTCACGCACCCCAGGCAAGCTCGCCGAATGGCGTGTCCACAGGCAGCCACTGGGGGGTTGGGGAAGTGCCCTTTTCCGTTTAGTGTAACATTGTCCCACAGTCCAGCTAGACGAATCGTTCATTCTGCCCAGACCCCCCAGTACCAGAGCATGGGCGATCCAGTCTACATCGCTATGGCAACATGCCAGGATCTCACAGCTTCAAGCTGTCCCACCTCCAAAAATCCCAAATTTGGCCATCCAGCTCGGCAGTTTTTCATCTGAGTGTGGAGATAAATACTTGACCATTCAATGACATTTTTATGCTTTGTCAGTTTGTCTTTTACAAGGAAGCACAGGATTATGGTGATAATCCTGCACATGGAGTGTTTGCAAAATGAGGTTACGTACGGTCATCAAACAGCTTCCGGGGCCTGACTGACAAGGTGCGGGGTGGAGCCACACCGCCAGAAGGCCCACTGACCCCAAGGTGCGGGGTGGAGCCACACCGCCAGAAGGCCCACTGACCCCAAGGTGCGGGGTGGAGCCACACCGCCAGAAGGCCCACTGACCCCAACCCCACAAGCCCCCCAGTGAATCATACTTAATTAAACTTTGATAAAAATAGCACACAAAGCAACACCACATCGCACTCAGGCTCTTGTCAGACAGAGCCCAGGGTGCCGGCCCGGAAGCGGGGACCCCCCCGGGTGAGACCACCCCAAGAGCATGCCCACACGCTCGGCTGCGCTTCCCCGCGGCCCCCAGCAACCGCTGCAGGAGAAAGGCACGCCGCGGGTACGGCCCCGGGGCCTGAAAGGGGCCCTTGTTCCCCCTCCATGGCTGCACCGTTTCCATAGTGCCACCCCCCTGGGAAACTGCTCGCTTAATTGGCTTAGACGGTAAATGGGTGATTCGGGAGGAGAGCAGACAAAACCCGAGTGACAGACGGGCCGCTATTCCCAGCCATGGCGGGCCGACCCCGGCTCGGATTCACCTGGCAACAGCAGGGTCCGCACTGTGAATGGGGGCCTCGGCGGAAGCCCCCCGCGCCTGTGTGCAACTTCACAATAAAACAGCTCCTGCATTCTACAGGACGCTCAGCTCTGTAGTGGAGGGTGTAAGAGCTCTCTACTGTGACGGAGTCCCGCCCCCATCAGCTGAGCTCTGCTGCCCCCTGCAGGCAGTCAGGTTAATGACACCACATATTCAGAGATGGTGATGTTAAGCTACAGGTACTGGAAGGAGTTAAAGATTAATTGACAATGTATCATACTTCATGAAGAGGTGAAAGGGTCAGTTGGGAGACATAGTGCCATAGCGCCATAGTGACCAAGGCTGTAATATCAGGGTGTAACATAAACGCACACGCTCTTGGGTGGGAGGCATGAGTCACCCCACTTACCCATCATTGGAGCAGGTGAGGAACTCCTCCTTGATCTTGGGATGCCAGCAACCACCGTTGAGCATAGCCGTGTGACCCTGTGGAGGAGGGAACCAATCAGCAGCTAGCATCTGAATGATGGGCCGCGCTTCCAATAGTAAGTAACCCAGTAACCAGCATCTGCAGCTCGGGGCATGGGGCCAACCCTAACCCTAACCCGCTTTCAGCAGGTGTGGGGCGGATAGCGTGCAGGGGTTAGCACCCCCCCCCCCCCCGACCCACAGCTAACACCGGTCAAGACCATGACATCAGTGCAAAGGAAGCTGGAGAGAGTATCATCCATCCATCCCGCCTTTTTCGGGCAGTCTAAGCAGGGAAACCCAGACTTCCCTCTCCCCGGCCACTTCGTCCAGTTCTCCTGGGGGAATCCTGAGGCATTCCCAGGCTAGCCGAGAGACATAGTCTCTCCAGCATGTCCTGGGTCGTCCCCGGGGCCTCCTCCCAGTGAGACATGCCCGGAACACCTCACCAGGGAGGCGTCCAGGAGGCATCCTGCCCGAGCCACCTCATCTGGCTCCCCTCGACGCGGAGGAGCAGCGGTTCTACTCTGAGTCCCCCCCGAATGACCGAGCTTCTCACCCCGTCTCTAAGGGAGAGCCCAGCCACCCTGGGGAGGAAACTCATTTTGGCCGCTTGTTTTCGCGATCTCGTTCTTTCGGTCACCACCCACAGCTCATGGCCATAGGTGAGGGGAGCAACGTAGATCGACTGGTAAATCGAGAGCTTTGCCTTTGGCTCAGCTCCTTCTTCACCATGAGCGGATCACTGCTGACGCCGCTTCAGTCAAAACAACTTCAATACAGAGGATGGAGGAGGGGCAGCAGCGTAAGGAGGTGGGGGAGAGCGGTGAGGTCCTGGGCAGAGAGGAGCACAGCCCCCCCACGCAGCATCCTCACAAGCAGGCAGGAAGAGCATCCGCCAGAACGCGGCTGTTTGTTCAGGGCTCAGCTGCAGGGAAAGTGAGCCGGAGCTGGAAGCGGCCACCAGGAAGCCCAATACCTCCCCGGAGAGCAACAAACAGGCTAAATAAAGACGGGACGGGATGCTGTGGACCTCGCCAAGCGAGGGGGACCCTAACCGTATCCCTCACGCTAATTAGCATTGCTTCACCGGGCGTCGATTCACTGTACAGAACAGGAAAGCAAATTGGCGATGACTAAACAAAGATGGACTAACTCCCATATGAGCGGGCAGCTGGAGGGAGCAGAGCATTCTGGGAGGGGGGTCCGAAACCCAGGGCCTGCAATAGCTGCCAGCACTGACAGCCACTGCAAACTAGCTTTCTGCTAGAGTGCTAGCCTGGGCATCCCGGTGTGTGGGAAGCTGAATTGGGGCCCTCGCAGGGAAGCGAGGGGGTCTCATCTCCTCCGAGGATCGCGGCCCAGCAATGAGCAGCAGCACACAGCCTTGTGGGAAGAGTATCTACCCGAGGCCCGTGGGGCGGGACGAACCAACGGAGACGCAGACGAAAGCTTGGATAACTTCAGACCGGGGCGGCTCAGGGCTGCTTACCTTGGTGTTGGCCATGTCCACGATGTACTGGTCCCCCTTTATACACTCCATAACCTGGAAGCCGTCTCGATCCAGCACCTTGGCCTGGGCATTGGCAGCCACCACCAGGATGACATCACCAGTGATGCTGTACTGCAGGGCCTTGATCTGGTGACTGGCATGGAAGGAGAGTCAATACCACCACAATGACCATAATCACAATGACCACGATCACCGTTGCCATGCCCACCAGAACAGTCATTATCACAACCGACGCCCTCACATGGTATATTCTGCATGGTATAGCAGTGCACACACAGTGAGAGGTCCCGACACTCTCTGGTTTAGCGTGACTCCCGGGGAATACCCTGCCAGTTATGGGGAGTTCCGGCTGTGTGGGGGGGAGGCCTGCTCTGCTCCCTGGCCCAGCGCGGGGTCCTGGTGAGTACAGCACGCTCCATTTGCCTCCCAGCAGCCCCTCTCCCCTGCTAATGTGCCATGCAGTTCTGCCTGTGTGACCCGGGAGTACCGGCACTGGCCGGCCCATTAACTGCCGAAAGCCTCGCCGAGATCCACATGGCGGTGGCGCTGAGTCCAGCCACCCACCTCTCCCCTTCCGGTTTGGGTTTGCAGCACTGTGACGGGGAGGGGGAGGACAGCTTCTGCAAGCTGGGGGAAGGCGAGGAGGGTGAAACAGCACCCACTGGAGGCAAACTTACCATTCACAGGGCTGCAGCGAGCGGAAAGCCTGCAGGGACGCATCCATGCCAGCAAAGTCCCAGAATTTCACTTCGTAGTCGTAGCCACCGGTTACTAGCCGGGCTCCCGAAGGGTCCAGAGCGAGGGCTGAAACCTGTCCAAGACAGAGGGCTCCACTGAGAATGGAGGCCACGTTTACTCACTGTACACAAACAGAGCTGGCAGAAAGTATGAAGAGCTCAACGCAAAGCAAACCATGGCACCTCTCACTGCTGGACTTAGCAGGCCGGCAGGGCAGAGAGAGCGCCACCTGCTGGAAAATGGCCAAGACCTACCGTCTTATTGCCATGCTGCAAGGTGATCTCATGTGTGTCTGGAATCTTCTTCACTGGGTTCTGTGAATAGTGGTGTAAACAGATCATTAATCAAGGTTCAGCTGAAAAGAACTAACAGGCCCCTAAATCTGACAGAAGGCTGTACAATCAACATCCCGCCCCAGCCGCCTTAGCCAAAGCACAGTTTCAGATGTGAACCAAGAGCCTGCATGCGGCTTCAGTGCTGCCACATGTTCCATTATATTCAACTATTCCGTCTCAAAGAGTGACAGGCCACGGCAGGCTGGGCCGAGTCCTTCAACCCTGCAGCTCCAACCTCTGATGGACTATAAGGTGGAAGTCACTCAGAAAGGCAGGAGGTGAAGGTCAAGCTGGTTTGGGCGGTGATGAGGGTAGGAACAGGGAGGATGGACGGGGGGGCTTCTACGCCGAGAGGAGAATTAATAGTCCTAACCCTAACCCTAATCCTGATGATGATTTTCAGCAAACCTAGGCAGAGACATAATGGTGAATGGGGGGGGGGGGTGATTTGCTAAAAGTGAACTGCTATGTTACTCTGTCACAAATACAACCCAAAGAAATCACTTGATTCTCAGGGTACAGAATTATTAGCCAATCAGAAACCTTTCTTCTCAAAGAATCATGAGCCATGATTCATAAACTGAACCAGTCAAATTTCTGATTAAATCATGTCCTAGCTTAGCTAAGGCAGCTAGGGCTGCCTCCCAGACACTGCTCTGAGAAGCGTACTGCTTGCTAAATTGGTAACTCTCACACTTCAGTAAAGCCCTGTAGATCGTACAAGGGGGGACAAGTCTGGTGCTGAAGGGGGCCAGGTCATAATTCAATCACATTTCTTGATCAGTCTATGGAATGCTTTGTTGCATGGGAATGGGCAAAGTCCTGCATACATTTTATAACCTTTTCAACCGCTGCTGTGTCCCAGGTACAACGTGGGGGAACCAGTGCAATTAGATATTTAAAAACTCATCACCCCAATGATCATGAGAATGCCACCCTCGTTCCGGTTACACACGCTCAGCTTGAAGAAGCTAGCAAACTGAAAGATGCTAAAATTGAAGCCAGCAGAGCATGTTCAGAGCGATCGACAGGCCAGGGGTCTCTTCTGTCTTATGGCAGTATAAGCTGTGAAAAGAGCAAATGAATTACAAGGAAAATTATAGAATTCATGGCACTGGATGACCAGCCCTTTTCCATAGTTTAGCATAGAATAGAATAGTATAGAATAGAGGCTTCAGAAATATGATAAATGACCTCGGCCCAAAATACAGAATACAGAGTATGCATTACTTTTCGGATGCTGAGCTACCGGAGTTGTTTAATCTAGTTTCATGTCACACACATAGCCTGCTACACGTGGATCCCAAAGTGGTATTCAGTTTTACAACTGATTCCAATCCTGTTTATAAAGAGAAACATTTTGGTTATAATATGTTGCCAAGACAAAAATGTGCAGTTATTTTTAATTATTTTTTTTAACTTACTGCAACTATTATGAAAGAATTTATAAAATTTTACTTGTATTTGGGGTTGTATTTATTTATTTACTTAGTTCAACTTGAATTTGTAACGTTTAATAAGATTTTGTTAATGAAAAAAAGTTTTGCATTAAAGAAATTTTGATTTTTATTTGTTGTTCGGTACTGGGAAAATCTCTATTGGCGAACGCACTTACAAAAAAAAAGGAAAAAAAAAAGTGATTGGGATTGGTCAAGGAAATTGCAATCGGTGCATCCCTACTTGACTTGTAAAGGTTTACGACATCCATTACTGATACAACGACGGGTCCATTCACCTGGTCGGCTGAGTTACTCTCCTCATCTGGCCACAAACCCTTTGTGAGATCAGCTTTGAGCCCGTGCCCATCCCTCACGCTTGGCCCTCTGTGCCTTACAAAGTGGACGTCACACAGAACCCAATACTTCTGGAGATGCCATTCACAGTGCGGTTTTGAGAAATGAAGGTATTTCACACTAAAGGGTTTCTAGACATCTCCCCATTCAATCTGACACAAATATTTGACAGTTACTTTGTGTGTTCATCTCTATACCTACTTTTCCATCTTCTTATTGGCCACAAAACACTTCATTGTATGGCAATCTCGATTTAAAGGTTTGGTAATTTTGACTGCTTCCTTCCCCTCTAACAGGCACTTTACTACCCTGTTTACATGTACTCTCTGGAAGGTCCTTTTTGGCCAGTTTTAGTAGTAATAACAGTTTGCTTAATAAAAACAGTTTCCTGTTATGCTCCAAAGAGAAAGAATGAATAAAAATACTGAGCATGCTCTCATGTGCTCAGTATTTTTAAACAAACCATTCTTTTGCCAGGAGTGAAAATACTGGTCTGAAGAGAAGGTACAAGCAAAATACACACTTGTGTAATAATTCTGCATGGAGTGTAAAATCACAGAGCCAGCTGCAGAGTTAGCCCTCCGACAATCACACTCAAGCAGTCCTCTGGGGCATGTCAACACCAAAAGCTGAAACATCGAACAGACAAGAGCCAAGAGATGGGTGGGGGTCATTCCATACCAAATCACTCACAGGGTCCCAGGCCATCCTCTCAGATTCCCCTGAAAAATATCACAGGTGCTCCTACACCAGGCTTAGAAATCCCACATATTAGGTGCATTTTGCTGACTCAGTATTTCAGTCCAGCTTCCAACATTCATATATTGATATGAGACGTACAGGTTTTAAACTTGAAGACATCTAGCTGACTGTATTAATATTAATAAAAGAGTTAATCAGATCAAACCATTTTCATATATATTTACCAAGTATGGTTATGTATCTGAGGACAATCTAACAAAAAACTGGTTTTGCTGCTGAGCTTTTCTGGAGTTATGATTTTTTTCAAAGATCGAACTAGCATGCTCTTGTTGCCATACAAATTCAATCAAAACACAAATATTACATAGTTCACAGTTTCAGAATGGCCACATAACGTATTTCAAGAAAAAAACATGGTAAAAATATGAAATGGTTAACCGCCCACATGGTCAAATGAGGGCATGAAATTTCATGAAATAGCACAATTCAAAAAATTATTCTGACAGTCCTATAACAGTGATAGGAATGGCTTCTGCATACAGACAGTGCTTTATATACTATACAATTTCAGTGAGTAGCTCTCCTAGAGGGGGGCGTTTTGAATTTTTGGTAATTTTCAGTGTGTGACCTGGGAAATATTTCTCAAACTGGGTCTTTGATATGGAATGACTCATGGAAGTTAGTGAAGTTCCAGCCTTCAGTGATGTGCTGCCCCCATGTGGGGACAGAGACAGGTAATCTATGGCACCACAGTAATAGGACAGAAGACAGGCATTACCAAGAGGCTTGACAGAGAGGTATGCCACAATCCATTTCCAATACAACTCACATCATCCTCTTCATCTTTTATATCCTCATCTTCATCCTCGTCATCATCTGCCGTGCTGCTTCTATATCCTGGGGGCAGTGGAGGCCCCACTGGAGCATCCTCATCCTCATCCCCACCTTCATCTACACCTGCCCCAGGAGGGACAGGGGGCCCTATGAGCTGGGAGTCCGAATCGGACTCAGACTCAGAGTCGCTGCTGTCATCCTTTGGCTTCCGTCTGCCAAGGGACAGAGCCATTACTCCAAAAAGCCACAGGATGGCAGTAGAGGGATCCTGCTGATAAAGGTATCCCTCACACAGGCTGTACAGGACTGCAAATATAATTAAAAATATAACGAGGAGGGGGCGGGATCTCACCTGGGGCCCGAACTGGGAGCTGTGCTTCCACTGGGCCCGGAGGCTGCTGTGATATCCCCCTCAACCTCCTGGAGCTGCCTTTCCTCTGAGCAGCATACACGGATACACACGCCCCCATCAGATAAACTCTCACATGCGTGTACACGAATACACACAAACACAGTAGGGCTGAACGAATTATCGATTTCAAATCAGAATCAGAATTTTAAACAATGCAATTTGCAAAGGCTACAATTGAGGGTATCCATTATACAGCACGTCTGAACCAGGGTTTAAAATTGTAGTGAGAATAGTTTTACAAATTTATTCCATCCTCCGTGTGTGACAGTCAGTCTCACCAATCAGAAGTGCCGTGTTCCTCGCATGCCAATCATTCGCACCAATCAGAAGTGGCCCAAAGTGACTGCGTATACACCCACAAACAATCGACACATGACACCCAAGGAAAACGTTGCATTCGCAGTGCAGAAAGATGTTGGTTCCGCTGCTGAGCCGTAAGTGAATTACCTGGCTATTTAAAGGTCAGAGATTATTTACAGAAGGGTCCTATTATTATGGGCCCAAGCAGCATTAGCTGCAAGATCCCTAATGTTTCTACTACTGGAATTGTTTTATTTTCATTACTTTATTTAACTTAACACAGTCGCAGCTTTTGTGATGGTAGTTTTAGTGTCATTGTTCTCTGCTAATTTGACCCTTGTGTACATGGGACTTTCTGGAATAGTGATGTGCAAGTTACGAATTAACTTTTTGAACGGATCTTTAAAGTGACCTGAACGAACCGATTCACTGGCCAAAAAAAACTCGAATCACTGTATAAACATGCGCGGAATGTCTGCTAAGTGCTAACGATCGCGTCAGTCCATGTCAGCAATTCAGGAGGCAGTCTATCACTAAACAGCATGAGAAACACAGCCGTGACGACATCCAGCCAATAGTTGTCACGCTTAAGTTCACCAAGCATCGCCCACTGACTGTACAGTTCCACAGACCTGAGATGAGTGACTACAATGACCACCACAATGTGAGCGTCCCTACTGACCGGTAGTGATATTGCCATTCAGAACGATTTGCTGAACTAGAAGACCCGTTGATTCACCAGGTCTTCTTGTTCACCGGGTCATTGGATTCACTCGTTCGTTCAGCGGATCTTCGGTTCACCAGTTCCTTGCGTTCACATGGTTCATTGATTCATTGTTTCGGTGGTTCTATGGCCCTACACTGACTATGTAATGCAGTGACATCTATTGGCCAGAATAAGTATTGCCACAAGTGAGTTCAAAAGTCAATATGTTCAGATCTGTCAGGTGTTCTAATAATTTTGGCCACCACAGTATATGAAACAATATTGGTTTACAACAATTCAATTCTAACCCCACCCAGTAAGTAATACGTTAAGTATTATTATTGAATCAATCAATGATCTCTTCAGTGAACTGAGAGAAAGGAATCAAACCAGTAAAAATATTCGGTTTGCACATCACTATTCGGGAAACACGGTACTAAGGGTAAAAAAGCGGTCGAGAACAGTTTGCAAACGTGGCACTTAAAATGTGCATGTAAAAATACAATCACTTTACCATGTTCGGGTTGCTAGAGAATTGTTCTATGGTTTATTAGGTGTATGTTCTATATCACTTTTGCTAGAATAAATACATTTTGGATAAAATTCATATATTTCCATTCATATCTTTGGATTAATGTATAGCACAGTTCAGATTTCAATGTACGGTTGTGCTCAATTACAGTTTTTTATACATATAGTGAATACTGAGTTTATCGCAATTCGATATTTTCTTAAAATCATTCAGCCCTAACACACTGGTCACACACAGAGACCGTTTTTCTCAAGTCAAAGTGATCACAGCAAACCGTCCCGTAAAGGTCAGTAATGTGTAGCCAGGAAATACTGCTAGTCCGTAAAAAAGACGCCTGATCGCCACCCAGCTCTCAGGCGGCCGGAGCCGCTCACCCAGGACCCGCTGACTCCTTTCTATGGCTGTCCGCCGGGTCTGCTCGAAGATGGCATCCAGGTCAAACGTGCGAGCCTTTTTCCCTGGATGGACAGAAACATCCCAAACAGAACAGTAACGCGATGGAAAAGACCCATTTCATGTTTCCCATATTTTGAAAAATGTTCATGCCATACCGAAGCCGGAGAAGCCCATGACAGCCGCGATGTCACCGTCATTGCTGGTGCCCTGGGAAGCTGAATGAACAGAGACAGGAACTTACGCCCATATAACAACATATCTGCTTCATAACTTAGGAACTCCTACTTCAGCCATAGCTGGCTGCAGAGTTCAAGCGTGTAAAGGTGCATTAAGCAGAAGCAGGAGCGACACCGAAGCGGGTAAAGTGGCAGGCAGTGCAGTACGTAACAGAGTAAATGGCTGAGCCCGAACTCCCGGCATGTGTGCGGATGGTGGCAGGCAGTGCAGGACGTAACGGAGTAAATGGCTGAGCCCGAA
>JAODKL010000118.1:19812392-19826890 GCA_026780765.1 Petrocephalus schoutedeni
AGAGAGAGCAGGAGACAGACTGGGGACAGAGAGAGAGCAGGGGACAGAGACTGGGGACAGAGAGAGCAGGAGACAGACTGGGGACAGAGAGAGAGCAGGGGACAGAGACTGGGGACAGAGAGAGCAGGAGACAGAGACTGGGGACAGAGAGAGACCAGGAGACAGACTGGGGACAGAGAGAGAGCAGGGGACAGACACTGGGGACAGAGAGAGAGCAGGGGACAGAGACTGGGGACAGAGAGAGAGCAGGGGACAGAGACTGGGGACAGAGAGAGAGCAGGGGGCAGAGACTGGGGACAGACTGGGGACACAGACAGGCCCCGACGGCATCACACACACCTTTGTCCTGCACCTCCTTGGAACAACGCTCCCGCTCAATGGCCGACTCGCGCTCTATCCTCTCGATTTCGGCCAGAGCGTCCATCTCCACCTCGTCGTAGGGTGTGTTGCTGGCCACCCCGTGAGGGGGCTCCTTGGCTGAGAGCACCCCGGTGTTGGGCAGCGCGGGGACCTGGGGAGCCTGCAGGTAGCCGGCCGGCTCGCCTGGCGCCAGGTACTGACCCGAGCCGGCTCTGCTCCCCGGCTCCTGGGCCGCGTGCAGTAGCTGGGCCCCGCCGTAAGGCAGGCTGTTGACGGGCACGTCTCCCTCCGGGTCGAAGCCCGGCTCCATGCCGGCCGGCAGCTCGCCCGACGGGTCCATCTCGGAGGACTTGACACGGGACAGCCGCAGTGTCAGCTTGGTAGAGTCCTTGGAAGGGGAGCTGACAATGTCATACATGGCCGCCTTGTCCGCCTGCTCCTTCTCCTCTTTGCTCAACTTCTTCTGCCTCTTCTTGCGCTCGGGGGAGTCCAGCAAGAGGTCGGGGGCGGCGTCACGGGGGGAGGCGTAGGGGGGCGGAGACTGCAGGATGAGCGGGGGGCGGGATCCAGCTACAGAGACAGCATGTGCACGTTTTAAAAACTTCACTGCACCAGCAACCTCTGTCCCTTATGGCCTATAATATCTAAATGTTTATCATTTTAGACTTTCCACCCGTGGCCTAGAGAACCTCTGCGTTTCCTGAAAACTACAAGGGAAAAGCCAATGGCCTTAAAGCCGGGGTCCTGCACTTGCCTTTAGGCGTCCCGTCACTGCCCGCAGGTGAGCACACAGACTGTGGGGAGCGGAGGGAGAAGGAGGGATTCCTCATGGAGGGGTCGCCCTCCTGAAATGACACAGGGGTCACCAGATGGTTATGCTCAAACCTCGAGAGTGAGAAGCAGGAAGTAGCTGTAGCTGCCCATGAGACACGAGCAGTCTGGCCTTACCTCTGCTCCCAGCCTGTGGACAATGCTCATGTAGTCTTCACTGGACCCATGCCTGCCTCCATCTGCATGGTGATTGGCTGAATTGCTTGACAGCTGCCCAGACACCTTATTGTCATGGATGTTCCGCATACTGCCAGGCACCATGGGACTGGCTACTGACACAGGAAGAGGGAGTGCAATCATGGTGAACGCCAGTCAACCACTAACGGCTGAGAGAGGCTCTCAGAGGATGGCCCTGCGTGGAGGATCCATATGTGATTAAGGCAACACGGGCATCACACAGGGCGGGGGGACACTGACGGGTACCGGCCGGGCACACGGGCATCACACGGGGCGGGGGCACACTGACGGGTACCGGCCGGGCACACGGGCATCACGCGGGGCGGGGGCACACTGACGGGTACCGGCCGGGCACACGGTCACCTCACCTTGCTGTATCGGCTGGTGCTGGCCGTAGCTGTGCAGGTGCGGGTACTGCATGTAGCCGGCGGGACTCTGGGGAGCGTAGGGACTCGGAACTGGACTATTCTGCTGGGGCAGGAACCTGCTGCCTGAACTCGTCTGGGGTGGAACAAAGCGGCTGGCGGGAGAGAAGAAGCCGCGCTAAACCATCTGGGAAAAGGAGACTGCAGCGGTGCAGGATTAGCATCTGCAGGGCGGCAACACCCACCTGGAAGGGCTATGCGAGATCGTGGTCTGCTGGTAGTTTGTGGACGCCGAGCTGCCATGCATGGAATTCTGGGACATCTTGTACTGTGGCATCATTGGCTGCTGCATGATACCTGGAACAGCAGTGCAGAATGAAACTCATGTGAAAAGTACTCGACTAGAGGTGGCCAGCCAGCCAGTCACCCTAAACAGGAAGTGACCTCGGCCATCAGGAGAATCGACCAGACTGGGGAGACCCGGTAAAAGGGTTTCTCAGATGCTGTTGGGCCCTATGTCATATGTAGACCATATGCTCATGGAGCGAGAGCGGAGCTTAAGAAGGCCGGGGTAGCTGGCTCTCTGGCGCCCCACTGTGGCTGCAATGGGCACAGCCTTACTTTTCTCCCTGAAGATGTTGGGGTTTCTGGACAGCACCGTCTGCAGCAGCACGGGCACGTCGCCCTCGGGGTCATCGCTGCCCAGGTTGTCCTTCAGCTCTCTGCAGGACGGCACAGAGGAATTATGAGGGAGCCTGTGCTACTGGGCTCACTTCAACACACCCTAGAAGTGCCACTTACAGAGAAGCTACCCTGGATTTAAATCACTTAGAGCTTCTGCATGGTACCCACATGTGCTCGGTGGAGACCTGGCTAAGGCTCTGTGCCAGCTGGGCCACCAGACTCTCGTCCCTGCAGCCCAGCAGGCAGGTGACGTCCTCTGCGATTCTCCCATTGTACAGCAGGCTCTTCGTGGTGGTGGCAGGAAGGGGAGAGGGCAAAGGCAGCTGGTTCAACACTGCAGACGGAGACAAGTATGGTTCTCAGGAGGGTCTGCGCATCGCGGCTGAGCGCAGTTCTGGGTAGTCAGGGATCACGTGAAAGGTCAGAAAGACACAGCGCAGTCCCCCAGCATAACGCAGTAATATAGTATAAAAATATACAAGGTGCGATGGGGCTACATTCCAATGAACAATATGAAAATGATAAACCCAGAAAAAAAGGATGTTATGTGTACGGTATGTTACCGCTCATCAATAGAAAGTCTGACCACTGAATGTGTATAGATAGAGGAGCATCTATATATGTGATGAGAGGATATAACGCGAGCAGGAATATGGTTTATCAACGGGTAGAGAGAATAGTATCGCGGTTTTCGCATAAGCCAGACATACACACACTTGTTCTGGGGTGAGAGCTCAGGGGTGGAGGCCATACCCAGTGGTCAGGATTACTCTGCCAAGCAAGGGATTCAAACCCAGGCCCGCAGCCGGCCGAGTCACACACCATACAATACAACATGTAATAAGACCCAGTTCTGTTCGCTAATTGCATTGTTTAAAATCGTGATTTTGATTTGAAATCGCTAAACTGCTGTCCTAGTAAATACTCCTTGCAGAGTTAAACCAGTAAGTTGGCTGGCCGCTTTCTGCTACGTGGGACAGAGGCTAATACCAGGAGCACCCGAGGTGCCTGCCAAGCTTACAGCAGATCACTTCGGCCATGGCTGGACAGGCCTATTTGACCGCTGGTATCTATGGCCCCAGGAAACCCTGAGCATCCATAATGAGACAAAGGTTGCTTTTTCAATATTGCTGTTCTTATTCAACATTCTCACTTCATTTGATGTCTCCTTGATGACTCACTTTATTGTACATCAACCCATCAACTTTCCAAATGTAATCACATGTCTGCAAACACTGCCTCTGCCATCAGAAGGACACTCCCACATCTCGAACCCTGAGGCTGTCCCTGCAGAGAGCGGGTCAGGGAGCACTGCAAACCCTCAGAGCTTAACGGCGCGCTGATTAACTCACTGTCAGAGGCCAATACACCTGCCAGACACACACCCACAGACAGGCGCAACAGTCAGTGCCTTCAACAGGCCTTTTCCTCACTACATCAAACCAGACTGACTCAACTTCATATAAGGCTCCTGCATTTTAACAGTGGGAATGCGTGCTGTTGTTTGTCTGGTTTCTCAAAAGCGGGAACAGCAGTAGAACAAGGAATTAGAGGCCTGAAAGCCAAGGACCACACAAAAAGCAGGAGAGTATTTTTTATGTATTTGGCAAGACGCTGTGATCCAAAGCACTTTCCCACTGACAAACCAGAACAGAGCCAAACCTGAGCCATACTGGGAGGAGAGACTAGTAACAGTGCGGTTCCAGCTCGCTTTGTTTTCCCACTGCAGAAGGGTCGGCTCGCAAAAGGCGTTGCCAGGTTTGGAGAGCGACAGCGACGTAAACCAGAGACGCTTATTTGCTGTTCACATGGCGTGCATCATTTACTAAGTGCAATTATTATTATTACTGGTGTGCTCATTTCTGCTAGAACTGCTTGTGACACGTTACGTCAACATCAAACCTCAGTAGCATTTGCTTGTGTACATTTGCATTACAAATCCATTCTGTTCAGCTGTTCTATAGTACTTTTTAAAGAAGGATGCTGTACATTTTGCCTGAGAACACAGCCATAAAGAACCATCCTCCAAGAGCAACTTCTCCCAACCATCCAGGAACAGTTTGGTGAAGAACAATGCCGTTCCAGCATGATGGAGGCCCGTGCCATAAGGCAAAAGTGATAACTAAGTGGCTTGGGCAACAAAACATAGATATTTTGGGTCCATGGCCAGGAAACTCCTCAGACTTTAATCCCATTGAGAACTTGCGGTCAATCCTCAAGAGGTAGGGGGGCAAAGGAAACCCCACAAATTCTGACAAACTAAAAGGATTGATTATTGCCATCGGTTAGTATTTGGCCCGGAAGTCGATTGACACAATGCCAGGGCGAATTGCAGAGGTCTTGAATACGAAGGGCCAACACAAATATTGACTCTTTGCGTAAACTTGATGTAACTGCCAATAGATGCCTTTGAAACATATGAAATGCTTGTAATTATACTTCAGTACATGACAGAAACATCTGACAAAAAAGTCTAAAAACACTGACAGCATACTTTGTGAAAACCAATATTTGTGTCATTCTCAATACTTTTGGCCCCAACTGTCTGTGTGTGTATGTATGTATATATGTATATTACACACACACACACATATATATATATATATACACACACTCACACACTAATTTATGTAATATATTTATACTACCTATTACCTATTAGACGGATCGGGTATCAGCCAGAAGCGACTGATACACATCAGATACAGCCTGCAAAAAGCCAGCTCATATCTCTGGTTAAATCGATCTGTACAATCAGCTGCACAACAGCTTTCCCCTTGCGTCACTGAAGCTGAACGCCAACGCTGCTACTCAGTCCCTTTGCCACTCGGTGGGTGTGAGCGCGCGGTGCCTTCCGCCCGCTGTGACCGTGTGAGCGCGCGGTGCCTTCCGCCCACCGTGACGTCACGGGCGGTGGGTGTGGGCGCGCGGTGCCTTCCGCCCGCTGTGACGTCACGGGCGGTGGGTGCGAGCGCGCGGTGCCTTCCGCCCGCTGTGACGTCACGGGCGGTGGGTGCGGGCGCGCGGTGCCTTCCGCCCGCTGTGACGTCACGGGCGGTGGGTGTGAGCGCGCGGTGCCTTCCGCCCGCTGTGACGTCATGGGCAAGCCCTCTGTGGCGGGAGGAGTGCACGAGCATCAGATAGGGTGACCAACTGGAACTATGTGGTGGAAGTAGCATTTAGTGGAAAATCCCACTAACAAATGCACGCAATAATGCAGGAGAACGTGAGCAATAAGGAAAAAGTAACGATGCCTTACCTAACCCTAACCCTAACCCTATCCCTATCCCTATCCCTATCCCTAACCCTAACCTAACCCTTACCTAACCCTAACCCTTACCTAACCCTTGGGAGAAGCTGGCTTGGGCGGATTCAGGCACTTGCTACATACCTGTGAGACACAAGGAGCTGCTACAGCAACCAAGTGTAAGTGATCCTGCTGCCAGTGGGAGACGGATTATGGGGCATTTTAAGCCTTTGCCACTTGCATATACTCTCTAGGAAGATATTCAAATTGAACAAATTCAAATGAAAATGCCTCAAAAATGCTTAAAAAAGGTACAGTACAAGTGAGATGGAACTTATGTTTGTTTCTATTAGCCTAATTAAAAAGATTTTTTAGCATACACATTTTTTCGCAAACTCCACACACTGGGAACTCAGGCGGAGACCTGAACCCGGGACCCAGAGGTGTGAGGCGACAGAGCCAATCACTACACCTCCATGCCGCCCCTAAAGCTGAAATATTCTTATGTTGTATATATCAAAATTTTGAAGTGTAAACAAACCTGAATCTTTTTTAGTTTTAGCAGTTGTGTATTGGAATCGGATCAGAACTGGAAAAACTGTGGATTGGTCCATCCCTATGTTTAATACGGCTCCAAACGATCACAAAAACAATGCAATTGACAAAAATCGATTATTAAAATCATTTTGCCGTATTACGCTCTGCAAGTATACGCTTATTTTGTCATGCGCTCCGAAAGACGTGCACACGGGCACTTCCGCCCATTCTGAGCGTGCAAGCCACACTACTCGCTGGTGCGGGGACACACAAACATTATGGGCAAGCCACACTACTCGCTGGTGCGGGGACACACAAACATTATGGGCAAGCCACACTACTCGCTGGTGCGGGGACACACAAACATTATGGGCAAGCCACACTACTCGCTGGTGTCTGCGCCATTCAGCAACACGGCGAATCTCATTAAGCACCTAAAATTAAAACGACAAACTAATACAGAAAGAGAAAAGGCAAAGTAGCAAACGCGCATCGACGTCCTTCGCAACACAGACGCACTCTGTAGTGCAGCTTATGTATTTTGTAATTTATTTTTATACCTTTTCACATTTTTAGATTTTTTAATTTAGTACTTTGTTTCAAGAGAGTGGAACAGCACTACATTGCTGATTTTATTTACTTGTCTTTACTACTTTATATAATATTTGAAAATTATACTTAGTTATTTTAAGGGAAAGTTCTACAGGAATGTATCAGTGAAAATGTCATGTTTGCGTCTTTATGTGCAGTAAATACAATGTTTTTCCAGAGTCAATGAGCAATATGAGTAACCGTGTTACATAACCGTAATTTCAATATGATTATGATTCTTTCCATAATCGAGCAGCCCTACTTTCGACCAATACCAGTACATTTTTGTCTAATAACCAGCTAACCTTTGAGCCACCTGCCAGCGATGAGACTTAAATCACTGTATTCTGCGGAAACATCAATCCCGTATCGTGAAATTAAGTGTCCTGTTTTGAACCAATTCTTCAGACTGAAGCAGAGAAAATCCCTTGTCCTCCTCTAAGGAAAATGACTGATCACCCAAAACAAGCGTCTCCATTACTTATGTCTTCAGTACTGCTGCTGCCAACACTGATGAATATCGGCCAAGGCTGACGCCAAAGCGGATATCTTGATTTTTAATAAATACCAGCTGATACCGACACGTTAACCAAAATATTGTGCATCTCTAACTTTAATCTGGTACAGGTGAGACTAAAGTCTGCAGCAGTACTGCATGCTACCTTCTCAGCCCTGACAGAGCCACACTGGGACTGGGACTCGGCCTAGGCCATCGCTGGGACCAGCACAGGATGGTCACTGGGCTGGCCGTCCCGGAAGCCTCTCCTACAAAGCCGAGCGCAGGACAGATGCTGAGCATGCAGCAGTCAGCACTGTCACACTGACACTGCATGTCACAACACTTCACAGCGAGTCCCTCATCCTCACCTTCCCTGCAGTTAAATTGCGTTTAACTATTCATCAAACAGAGCCTACGTTTCTTTTCTGTATTCCGTTTAGGTCTGCCTGGCACCGGGCCAACAGAAAACTAACGGGACAGGTGTTTGGCTACCCAGAGAACAGCTCGGGGTGTTTGCTGATGCATGGTGCTGGCGGCCGTCAGCCTGCCCTGCTCACCCCACCCCCAGCCAGATGCATTCACACACTAAAAGTCCCCCCGCTTATGCCGGCACTGTCGGCCCGCTTCCTATCCCTGCACATTTAGCCACTCCATGCTAGATGAACACATGGGGCGACTCAGAGGCACACAGGGGCAGGAAAACGCCTGGCTACACGGAGCACGGAGCGGGTGCCGCAGGAGGCTGGCTGTGCAGCTGGGGAGACCAAAAATCCTTCCCGACTGTGTATCTTGCAGAATTCCAGGGGAGTCCAAGTCCAAGAACAGGTAATCCAAAGGAGTCCCACGCAATTCACATTCTTCCCCACCACAAAAAGGTAATCCATTTAAAAAAAGCTTGTCCCCCAAAGAGAGTAATCCACTGTGGTGTATCCAAGGACAAAGATCACATCCAGAACAAATCCAGCACAGGACAGCGGCAAACCCCCCAGCCGGCACGTGCCCACGCACGCGCACACAGCCGTACTTACGGTCGGTGAGGCTCGCGATGCCAGCGAGAGTGGTGATGGGAACATGAGGCATGTCCCCATTCATGCTGAAGGTGGGCGGAGGCTCGCAGCGGTGCTCGGGTCGCTCGGGGTCGGCGCGTCTGGCCGAGCCTCACATCTCCCAAGCGCTGCAAGACAGAAACGGCCGTCAGTACTGCCCCGTCACACCTGTTCCTGCCGAAAGGATGGCGCGCCATCGGGTGCTCCCTCTCCCGACCTCTGCGGCGGGGCTGGCAGCAGGAAGAGCCAAGCGGCCGAGGCAAACACGCGATTCATGCGAGATGGTGGAAGGAGCAGCCCGAGACTGCGTGCGCACTCCCTAGCGCTGCTCTGTCAGACCAGGTCAGCGTGACATGCATCCAAGCGTGCGGCGGCCAGACAAACAGAATGCAACAGGACACTGACGTCAGAAGCATCAAAGCTGAGCTTCACAAAATCAGAGGTGACTGATAGAACGATGAGAACGGAATCAGTAAAAGCACCGTGAGCCAACATTACACGGAATCTTCAAACAACTATTTGATAATTATAGGCAGTCAAGTAAAAGTTCCTTTCACAACTCTTAGCAGTACTACAGAGTAATCTGGAGTTGGCAGCACAGATATGGTTGGATAATTCCATAGTAAATGACTTAAAATGTGAATGAGCACCCATTCCTATACAAGCTCCAGCAGGGATGGACCATCCGTTTGCTTCCCAGGGGGAAAGCTACACCGTAAGGCAACACCTGCAATGATTATGTACAAACAGCAAAATGCCCATTTGAGAAGCAACTGATTGATTTGAGGCTTAAGTGCCACCGGTATAAGAACATAAGAAATGTACAAAGAGGGGAGGCCATTTGGCCCATCAAGCTCGTTTGGGGAGAACTTAACTAATAGCTCAGAGCTGTTAAAATCTTGTCTAGCTCTGATTTAAAGGAACCCAGGCTTTTAGCTTCCACTACACTAGCAGGAAGACTATTCCATACCCTAACTACACGCTGTGTAAAGAAGTGCTTCCTCAAATCCAGCTTAAAATGCTCTCCAGCTCATTTCCACCTTGTATTTGAACTAATCCAGTCCTGTTAGAATCTTATAGACCTGGATCATGTCCCCCCTCAGCCTCCTTTGCTCGAGGCTGAACAGATTTAGCCCAGCTAACCTCTCCTCATATGACATTCCTCTATATATAATATATAGAAGATTGCTATGCAGAGTGGCATCTGAGACATGGTAAATCAGAGTAAAGTACAATAGAACAGATACTGACATTGCCCATCCCCGAGACAACTTATCAGAATCACGTTGTGGCAGAGCCAGGATTCGGTGAATTACTGTTGATACAGTGCCCCAGCACATACAGGCACGCGTGGAAGCATGCGTACAGGCGCACACACACGCAAGCTACAACTCCCTCGTTTTCATTGAACTACATCAACATCCTGAAACAAAACCACCAAGTTACCTTCCAGCATTGGGGTGTTTCGAACCATAACAGAAAGGATAAAGGAGGCCAAACAGAGCCCAAGGTGCAGGGGGTAATCTGATAGGACAAGCGAGCACCAGCTCCTGAGTCGCAGTGCTTTTCAGCGGCCAGCGGCCGGCCGAGATGCGCACTGTGTGAACAAAAGCACTTTAATTAGAGAAGCACAAGAATGAGCCAGGCAGAAGCCTGGAGAAGCCGCAGGAAGTCCCCTGAACAGTGGGCAGCTTTAGGCTATGTATCAGTACAATACATGTGCAGGTCTATCGCTCTTTGGCAGGAAGATCGCCTGAGCACTAAGACTTCCATCCGCAGCCCCACAAAGCACTTGACACTTAGACATCAGTGACGGTGTGGGGCCAGGTGCTCGGAAGGCCGACTGCTGTCACTGTCCAACAAAAAAACATGCATCTTCAAAAAAGAATGAAAGAAACCCTAATTTTCTCAGAAGCTACTTTACAAAATAGACCTAAAGCACTACATACAGACACTTCTTTACAGAGCCCTCAGTGAACAGTCTGTTTTGAATTGACTTACTGTAAATGGATTGTCGTCGGTATAATCACAATTATTGTTATTTAGCTAGATATCTAGTCATCAATATTCAGTTGTTACAATTGATGATTTAAAACTAATCCATGCAAATGACCATTATTAACTAGTACAAAAATAAATACTAGCTAATACTTCGTAAGATATTGCATCATTAGTCAATCAGATGTCACACGCTATCAGTAGACAGGCAGGTGAATTCCATTTATAGCTAAGTCACAGTTTTTAAAAGAGGACATACGCAGTTTTTGTTGGACAGCAACGATATGGGGGCCTCCAAAGAGGGGGCTCTCCACACAGAGCCACAGCGAGCACATCACCCACAGACAGCTGCCAGCACACCAACAGATCTCTCAAAGGTGCACTGCATCTACCAAAACTAACACCCAAGCAGGATCCAAAGAGGGGGCTCTCCACACAGAGCCACAGCGAGCACATCACCCACAGACAACTGCCAGCACACCAACAGATCTCTGAAAGCTGCACTGCATCTACCAAAACTAACACCCAAGCAGGAAACTAACTCAATGCCAGGAGCACGCATCTTGTCAAATCTGAAACAGTGTAAGTCACAGTACAGTGCACTGAGCCAGCAGCCTCTAATATTGCACTGTGCCAAGTCGCGAGCCCAGAACACTCCCCCACCCCCATGAGAAAGCACACGTGCACGTTCACCACTTTATCTGAAGGCTAGGCTTGAGATTTGGGCTAAATGATTTATCGATTTCAAATCGAAATCCCGATTTTAAACAATGCAATTAGCAAATCACAAAGGCTGCAATTTAGGATATGCATTATACAGCACATCTGACCCAGGGTTTAAAACTGTCGTGAGAATAGTTCTGCAAATTAATTCCGTCCTCCTTGTGTGACAGTCAATCTCACCAATCAGAAGTGGCCCAAAGTGCCTGCGTATACACCCACAAACAACAGACTCATGAAACCCAAGGAAAACGTTACATTCGCAGTGCAGAAAAATATCGGTTCCGCTGCTGAGCCATAAGGGAATTACCTGCCTATTTAATGGTCAGAGAATGTTCACAGAAATGTCTGATTATTTGGGGTCCAAGCAGCGTCAGCCGCAAGATCCCTAATGTTTTTATTACAGGAATTGTTTTATTTTCATTACTTTATTTAACTTGATATAGTCGCGGCTTTCTGATAGTAGTTTTATGCCTCATTGTTCTCTGCTAATCTGACCCTTGTGTGCATGGCACTTTCCGGAAACACGTTACTAAGGGTAAAAAAAGTCGAGCGCCGTTTGCAAACGCGGCACTTAAAATGTGCATGTAAAACTACAACCATGTATGTTTGGGTTGCTAGAGAATGGTTCTATATTTCTATAGTTTATATGGTGTAGGTTCTATATCATTTTGTTAGAATAAATACATTTTGGATTCAATTCATACATTTCCATTTTCATCTTTGGACTAATGTATAGCACAGTTCAGATTTCAGTGTACGGCTGTGCTCAATTACAGTTTTTATACACATAGTGAACACTGAGTCTGTCAGATAAATCACAATTCGACATTTCCTTAAAGTCGTTCAGCCCCACTAGAGATGGACTTCCATGTGATCGCGGAAATGTCAAGGGGACAATGCAAAGATGTCCACTATCACTATGAGCACAGGTGATGGACGTGGAGATGCATGCCACCTCCTGGCTGGTGTAGGTATTACCCTCGCAGACCCCAATTCCGCTAGCAGGGCCCTGCAACAGCAGGACCACAGCAGCCCTGTTTGCCCAGTATAACACATATCTGTATGATGAGCTCATCACAGCTCCCAGCAGGAACTGTGTTAGCATCCTGGCACACCCCGGTACAATAAAGCACCACGGTAAACCGCGGCTTAAGCGAGTTAAGCTGACAGTCACACCAGAGCTGCACCATGAACACTATCGCCCAACATGCGAGCTTCAGCCAGGGATCTGTGGTGGATGCAGTGTCACGCGGACACCTTCACCCCTGACCCCGGCTACCGGTGACTGGCTTTTAACACGCAACTGGCCACTGAAACACTCCACGTGTGACAAAAGCGCATAGACATGTGAATTATGAGGTCCCATGACTCTGACCAGGATAAACAGTCACATGGACAGTTTTCAAAAGGAGACTAGCAGAAGTCTTGCAAGATTAAGAGAAATTATTCACGGAAGATTGTGAGGTGTCCTGCTGAATCTATAGCACAACTGGATCAGTTAACATACTAGGATCAGTCAATATTAAGGATGCACCGATCGATCGGCTAGCGATCGCAATTAGAGGTCGGCCAATATATTGGACCGACATTTGGCATTTTTCAGTGTGTCGGCATCAGCTGATATCCGAGTGTAGTACGCCGATTTACAGACAGGCACGTCTGCGGGCAGCCCAGTGATGATGTTGCTGTGGAACACGTGACCCATGCTGCCCCTGTGCAGGACCCCAGCCAGAACTTTCATAAGAGTCCTTGGACAGAACGGAACTGCTTAAATTCTGGGGCCGGTTGCACAAAACTCCTTAATTGTCCTCCTTAAGTTTACTTGAAATGACTTAAGGTACCCCTGACCGTACCTTAACCGCAGCACGCCGTTTATGGCCGTAAAATGAACGCATCCCGAGAAATCCGCGACTGGATGCGATCGTGATCAACTACTTCCAAGTTGCCACCGGTAGAAATCCAGCTTTTATTTTCATTTTATTATATTATTATATTCGTCAGATGCAAAATATGTTTAATTTAATTGGCAGCATCATATTTAAGGGGAAAACTTAAGGTGTTTTGTGCAACTAGCCCCTGATCTTTCAAAGACCTATATATTTAACTGGTTTGCTATGTAGTGTTGCTTTGAAAGAAAATGCGAATAGCCTACAGAACGGTCGGGAACTGGCGTAATGATAGCGAGCCGTCAACCAGCTGGAGCTTACAGGTAATGTTAAGGATGGGTATTGAAACCATCACTGATTCTGACAGAGAAGTTTTTATATTTAGGGTGAGCAGATAATCCATGTCATCCCAGACACTGAGCTAGGACAGGATTTGCAAACTACCATTTCAATCAAAAGGACCTGGATTTCACTTCATTGTTGCCTTCTGGCTGCGTGCTGATTAACACGTTACTAAAGTTAATGTGAAACGGCAGGATGAGTCTTTCAAACGAGGAAGCAAACCTGGACTATCTAGCCAAGCAAAGGAGCCTTTCAATTTTAAAGTAGTTTGTAAAACCTAAAGTGGCTCAAAGTGTCCGGGATGACATGGATTATCTGGTCACCCTATTTATATATTCTAAGTCAGTGTTCTAAGTCATATTCTAAGTCAGTGTTCAATAAATCTCGTTAAGTTGAGAAATTTGGTGAATCCTTTATTATTATTGTGATATTTTACCATGCAAACGGAGGGGGAAATGGGCAATTATCGGGCAAAAAAAATGGGCAGCATACATCGGCCATCGGCTGACCCAGAAAATGGGCTTCTAAATATCAGCATTGGCTACAGAAAAACCCTTATCGGTCAACCTCTAATCGGAATTTGCAGATTTTCAGCTTCATCGGGGACTGGCTGATCAGTCACACATATTTCCGATTCTAAACCGATCTTATGCATGTGCAATATGTTATATGCACAGCCGTGCGCGCAGCCACATCCCAATCGCGCACGCACATACAGATCCATAATTTTAAGTGGGTGCAAAACGTGCCATCTGCGATAAGGGCAAGGTCCAAGTACACCATGGGGGAATCAATGCAAAGACGCTTGTGACATCTTCCTGCTGCCTGGAGACATGAAAGGAAAGGTGTCAGTTTACCCCCCAACGTATATTAATGGTGAATATGACTTTCTGTAATTGCCAGGAATAAATAGTAAGTAAGTAAGTAAGTAAAAAAAAAAATAATAATCAAATCTGTCAGGTAATTGACAGGTAATCGCAATTGAAACTGTTCAACCCTAATTCATGAACATCTCTCTAAATTTTTTAGATTGGGTTGGTGGGGGGGGTGCTTTACCTCTAGCAACACCCCTGGAGCGAGCGTGGAGCGATTTGCCTGGAGCGGGAGGAAATTTTAGTGGAGTGAGGAGCGGTACGGAGCGGAGCGGCTCAGTGCGAATTAGAGCGGAGGAGCGGGCGGAGCCGACAGCCTCGTGAGCGAGGAGCGGTATGG
>JAODKL010000118.1:19998182-20012103 GCA_026780765.1 Petrocephalus schoutedeni
GGGGTACCTCCATGCCAGGTGTGAGGACACACCTACAGGATGTTTTGGGCTTAATGATTGGTTATATGACTTACTATGTTTACTCTGTTTACTTTATTCATGTACTCAAACTAGCTATGGCATACTGTGTTTAGAAGAAAACAAATATCTGCAGAAAGGTTCCAAGGATATGGGAGTATTCTTAGGAAAATAAGCTCTGTTTTGCCTGATGGCAAATTGCTGACAGCTTCAAGTGAAAAAATAACTCAGGGGAAGTATTCAGTCGGACAGTAAGTCTCACCCTTAGTGACGTCCCATAACTACAACTTTGAATCTCGCATTTCCTGAAATGATATTTACACAGCATTTTCATCCAGTAATCTTTCAAAGTGACTTTCCCAGTGACTTTCCACTATGAAACGGAATTTTATACTTAAAACACGTGAGGCTAAGTATCTCTTACAAACTCTGAGTAAGATTTCATCCTATCTATTGATCGCAAGTCTAAGTTGTTTTAAGTCTAATTGCTTTGCCCCCGATGACCACCTAACCAACTGGCCTCTCCAAGCAACACCTCTGGGTGGCTTTGGTGAGGGGTGGAGAGACTCCTTCTGAGTCACTGGTGTACCCTCAGTCTTCTGACCTGCTGTAGAGGTAGCTCTCCTGACCAGTGTCCTCAGTCCTGCCTGCCTCCGGGCACTCGATTCCCAGGGTCTCCTGCAGTTTCTGTTCCTGTTGCCGCAGCTCAGTGGAGTCCACAAGGTCATAGATGTTGGCCATCGACCACAGCGGGGCGGGAAACCAGGCCTTGACATCCCCACTCTTGCCCACCACTACCATGCTGAAATAGTCCCGGCCGATCTTCAGCTGCTCGCGAAGCCCGTTCACCACATCTGCGGAGAGCCCCTCCACCTGCGACTGGCTTTTCCCTGGGGAGGGAGACAGAGAGGCTGCACCCTGTGACGTGGCATCAGACATCAGACCTAACTGCAGAGTGTAGCTTCTCTGACACAGTACATGACTGGGCACATGGGAGGCTCACCGTTCAGTGGAAAGAGCTCCACAAAGCCGGAAGCTGAGGGCCCTTCACCAACCAGCTTTAGCAGAGCAAAATGCCGTATTCCTGAGCAAAAAAGACACATCACTGCAGCGGAACTTTGCTTGGTGCAGATGGAAGGTCATTATGGAGCATTACAATAAAAGCCACATGCACTGGGGATCCTCTGAACTGAACGTCTGACCACCAGATGGCAAAATTTCTCTAGGTAAAAAAAAATAACGATAACATCAAAAACAACATCAGCAGAGAGCCGCGAAACTGACAAAATGTGTGTGACGGTTGTTTCACTTCAGTTTAAATGTGTAACGTGGTTTTTTTTTTTCTTTTTACAGATTTTGTGGTCAGACACTGGATATTTTAAGGGACATGGTGCCTCAGCGCAGACATGCAAGCACACTGCACGGCGAGTCAGGCTCTCGTACCCAGAGGGCAGCCCTGCCCTTCCAGGTTCTCTAGCTGCTGCTGGAATGAGTAATCGTCCTCCGAGGGGGCAGAGACGACCAGAAGCCTCCTCTTAGACACAAACCTGGGGGGGCACACAAACCAATAAGCTTTAGGGGACTCCTTAAACATGAGAACACTCTGTGCATGCGACCACAAACGGATCCGGGCTTGTGGTATGAGAGCTCAGTATCTTTCAGTGTGTGAAAGACTCTAAAACCCAAAACACCTCAGCAGAGACTTTTCACGTCCGTCTTGGTTCTGGTTGCCGGGACAGGACCAATGGGCAGCCCTACCCCCGGCAAGCTCAGCCTGTCTGGACGGGAGGGTGTCCACATGGCCCAGCAGCGTGGTCGCAGTCACTGGGCTGTCGAAGCGCTTCTGCAAGGCGGTTGGAGAACTTTAGTAAACAGAAAGGTCATGCTGGACTGTGACTGGGCTGATTCTTATGTGTGCAGCTGAGTGTATTTAACCTGGGGAATAACAGGACTGGGGAAGCGCTCCTACCTTTGGCCTGAGATCATAGTCAGTCAGCACCGCGCGGAAGCTCCCTGGCGCCAAGGCGTACTCCCCCCGCAGCTGTGAGATCAGCTCCTGATTGGTGGATTCCTCAGAGGCCGACCGCTGACAGGCCTCCTCACCTGCGAAGAACACGCAGAGCGGCGGAGCGTTTAACCCGACGCGCGCCAGTCAGCAGCCATGCCGGGGAGTCGGGCTTACCGGGACTGCAGTGCTGCAGGGTCACCACGACGTCACCCAGGATGGTCACCACAGACACGTTCCTCAGGCCCAGCTCACAGCCGTGCTTCTCCATCTCTGCCTTCTGCTGGATGTACCAAGGAGCCTCTACACTGGGGGCACTGACCACCTGGAGAGAGCCAAAGATTCAGTCTGGCCAGCAGGGGGAGTGGCCATTAAAGGGCTGGGCAGCCACTCACCAGAAGCCGCCGTCTCTCTCTGTGTTTCTCCAAATACGCCCTCAGCACTGCTCCCTCTTTCTCCGTCGCACCCTGCTCCCTCTTTCTCCCCCGTCCCTTTTCCTTCTTCTCCCTTCCACCCTTCTTTCCTTTGCCCTTTTTTGTGGACTTTGCAGGACTTTCTTCCAACCCGGGACGATCTCTTCTCTCAGCCCCTCCACCCCCCGGGCTCCTGGGGGCGCTGTCCTGCCGGAGGGGGGCTTTGCGGATCACGAACCGAGACCGGCCTCTGAGGATGTTCTGCACCTTGCTCCTCAGGGCAGACTTTCTGTCCAGAGGTTTGTGCCGTCCAGCCACGACGGTGACGTTGCCCCCCCGGAGGGCACTGAAGCCCCCACCCCACACCTTCTTCTTCATTCTGCCTTTTTTCTTGGAGACCTTGCACTTGGCCGGAGGGGCTTTGCCGGTGAGACGCTCCAGCTTACGCAAGGGCATTTGGTCGATGGCCTCCAGCACGGCCTGCACCCGCACTGGGTAGGGGAACCGGACGCTCTCCTGCAGGTTCTTCTTCAAGATGACCATGGAGAACATCTGCTCTGGGAGCTGCAGGTGGTGGAGAAGCCTGCTGACGGTCTCTGGGTCCAAAGTCTCCTGGGTGACGGTGCCTGGGGGACTGTGTCTGTGCAGGGTGCCCTCCATCATGGCGTTCTGGATGATGGTGAGGATCACGGTGTCCCTGGCCGCCAGCCGGCAGCTCAGCCCCTCAGCCTCCATGTCCTGGATCTGTTGCTCCATCATGCGCAAGTAGGAGTCTGAGCGCGAGGGGGCTATTATCAGCCACACGCGGTTCTGACCCACCACGCCTGCCAGGAAGGCCAGCTCGGGAGACGGGCTGGGCACCAGGCCATCCGCCTCTCCATGGACCTGCATCGCTGCCACTTCACTACCAAGTGGATCTTCCTCGATGGACAGCCCATGCCGGACCGCAGCCAGAACTGGACTGTGGGTCCAGAGCATGAGCAGTAAGAGGCTCTGGAGTGTTGGGCTCATCGGGCCGCGGGATGAGGACGCCGCGCTGCCGGTTATGCAGACCCGGATCCGCGAGGGAGGATCTGCAGAAGGTTCTGGCATGCCGGCACTGAGTCCAACCGCGCTCTGCTGAGAGACTGCAGCAAAGGGCTGGAGTGGGGGGGGGGGCTGAAACCCTATACCACCCCCCCCATGGGAGGATCGTAAAGCGGCAGGACCACAAGGCCTGTGCTAACAGGTTACAGTGAAAATCTCAGCAAAACCAGGAAATTACGGATGACTGAGAGGAATAAGAGTATGAAGCATGAAGGGGCTGGCTGGGTTTGCACAAGGAAGCATGTCTGAAGGTAAACACATCTGGAAACACATCTGGAGGCTGGGTGAGTCTCCCCCCCCCGTTATGCCAGAGACTTTAAAGACATCCATTTGGCCGTACTGCAGCTCGGTTCCGCATGAGAGCTCAGAGAGGAGGTGCTGAGATGACCCACAGTGGGCACGCCGATACTGGGCCGGCTGAAACCTCGGGCCCCGAGATCATCTGTGATTATCACCTCCAATTCCCCAGGTTCATTAATGCCCAGTGTGCTCATGGATGCTAGTTTATACCCCAGTTTAATCCTGGTGCGCTTGCCGGCTGGCTGAGGTGTGTCTGTAAGCTCACTCTGACCAGCAGTAGAGGGTGGGGAGGGCAGGCCTGCTCCCCGGCGTGATTGGACACAGATTTCATACCGCGGCGGAGGCCTGTCTCACCATCTGCACCCAGGGGCCGTTACCCGACACACTCGCTGAGCCCGACTGAAAGGGGAGGCGCGCTGCAGGCCAGCACTCAACACACACCTGACCCGACACACGCATCACTCTGCGTGCAGCAGCCGGGCCGGTCAACCCAAATGTCAACAAAGGCAGCCGCGTAGGGCACCATCTTCTGGAGGGCTGCTTACTTAGCTGGCCAGTTTGAGTGTGACTCAGATGGTGGGGGCGTGGTGAAGCTTGCCTAGAGCTACATGGGCTTCCACTGTTTTGGCTCCTAAAACAAAGGGGGGGGGGGCTGCAGGACGTGGCACATGTGATCCGGACTAGACTGCACAGCTGCTCTCGGCCCACATTCCAGGAGGGGGGGCCCAGGAGGAAACAGGAAACCTGGGAGGTGGTGGATACCCATGGAGCCATGAGACTGGGGGGGTGGGGGCACATGACCCGAAATGCAGGGGAACAGGGGGTATGGACCCGGGGCGTGCGGGTGGGGGCACATGACCCGAAATGCAGGGGAACAGGGGGTATGGACCCGGGGCGTGCGGGTGGGGGCACCCCCTAACCCTAAGCCCCTCTGGAGGTCCTGTGTGCCCCTTTTTCCAGCACCATAAAAATTTTGGTTTTCCGAGAAGAGCCCTCCCCAACCCCCCTGGTTGAGCACCTGCCCTAAAAAAGTCTCTGCACAGCTTTGGTATTCAGCGCACACCACACAAGTGCTCTGGGCAAAAGGCGTCAGTTAGCTAATAGACAGCAGATGGGAGGGGCTCTGTGTGAGGAACACTACGCCCAGGCAGCCAGGCCCTCATCAGCCTGCCTGCCCCATGTGGCTCTGGCTCCTACACCACCCCCCCCAAAGGACCTTTACACAGGGAACATTATAGTGCCCCTGCACAGTGCTTTACAGTGTTGTGGAGTAATGGAATGCATGTAACGTTACGTATTTAGAATACAAAATATCAGTAACTATTTCGATAGTTACAATTTAAATGGATGGTAATTAGAATACAGTTACATTGTTGAAATCAATGGAATACATTTATCTATTTCACATGTTTATTCACTCTCCAATTAAATTATAGTCATTTGCCGCATTTCCCAGAAGTCACGCAGCTAGAAGCTTCGGTGCAGTTACGTTAGCTGGCTTAGCTCACGGTGATGGGGCTGGCCGACCCGGCTGGGGGGGCGTTCCCCAAAAGTTCTGTTAGCAACTTACATAGTTGGATTCATTCAGTTGCATGGGTAAGTTGCTAATGTAGTCACTAACTATGCTTTTAGGAAACACACCCCGGGGCAGGAGTGTCCTTCTGTCTGGGAAATTCTGTCACTATTTCACGTTATCACCGGTATCCTGTACCTGAATTACCATAGGAAGTAACGGTTTACCACATGTAAGAAGCCAGGGCAGCAAACAGAAAGCTGACATTCCAGAAACTGACAGCTGTCCATTGACTCCTCTGTACAGCCAGCAAGTCCGAGAACATGACATCCTTCGGAAAAATCTGTAAGTATAATGAAACCACCACCAGGGTTTCACCAACCCTTACGCATCTGGCGTGATGCTTTAATACATTCAACCAGTTGCTACAGTAGAAGAAAATAACAGAATTGTCTTTTTAAGTATAGCGTGATTGCCACATTCATACCGTTCTAAAATGTAAGAAAATGTTGAAGTAATCCAAAGTACTTGGAATACGTTACAAATTACATTTTAGGGCATGTATTTTGTATTCTATAGTGGAAAACATTTTAAAAGTAGCCCTCCCGACACTGCTTACAGATTTTCAGAGGTTGGAGACTGACAACTTAGAGGAGAATAGGTCAGAGATCACCGGAGTAGAGGGCCCACATGAGGGGGAGGCCAGCTGAATGCCCCGTGGCTGAGCGCTCGCAGCGAATAGTTCCCAGTCCCTCTGAGATAGGTCCCCAAACACATTCTTCAAAGACATCTTTGGGGGATTCATATCCAGCTCAGGGTTCCTGGGGTAACCAAGAACAGGCCCTGACACGTTTACATCACTGCCCCCCCCTCCCCCCTTTTCCTGTAGATATATAGGACCAGCTACTTCCTGCCAGTCTCTGCTTCTCCAAGACACCCTCATTTGGTGCCAGCACAGAGCATGAGGAGAGGTGCTGATGAGACAGAGGTATGTCTTGCCTTGCCATTTAGTGACACCCTATACATTAACCCTGTGCCTCCAGCATACCCACTGTGACCTTTGACCTGCCGGTGGGGGCAGGTGTCCTACTGCGGGCCCAAAACCGCCATCGACCAAAGTGCCAAACCCCACAACCCCCAGTTGCACTTTGCCATGTCCATGCCGCTCACGCTCAGGGTGCAGGGGCCCCATTATAATCCCCTCTGCTGACAATGACCCCTGACCTCTGCCCTTTGACCCTACTCGCAATAGCTCAGGAATGTTTTGCGGTTAAAACAGGCTGAGGAAAAAGCAGGCAGAGGGAGTCAGAAGGACAGTATGTGCACTCACCTTTATTAATTCTCTTATGTCTATGTTTCTACAAAAATAGTACAAAACTGCTGGAATAAGGGGGGAAAACAGTGTAACCATTCCGACGTATTTTATGGTTTTAAAAATATTATATTCCCACACTTGAAACAACATGCGAGTTAAAGCAAAGAGCAGAAGTCTGTGAACGTGACCCTCCAAGAAGAACACAGAACGAAAATCCCAGGGGAAGCTCAGAGCGGCGTCAAGCAGACCCCTCACCCACCATAATGGGAACACGGCCGGGGGGGGGGGTGTAGGACCACCCCATCATACCCAGGTACCCGAATTATGTAACAGAAGGACAAGCCGCTTTGCGCCACTATTGTATTGCATAAGGTGCCAGTGCGCATATATATGTATGTTCTGAACATGATGGCTACGTTTGGCTTTCCTTAGCCAGCCTGCACCTCCGTCCACAGCATTTACAATCAGGTCACACTAGACTGAACAAAAAAAAACCCGTCAGTGAGACGCAGGGCAGGCCGCTGCCCCGGGGGGGTGGCGCTGCCCCAGAGGAGGGGGGGCGCTCCCCATAGGCCTGGCTGGCCACCGTCTCGTTCCTCTGCCCTGTGCCGGAGGCCCTGGCCCCTCTGTACGTTTGCAGTGACAGAGATACAGAGGACGGGGAGGCAGGGAGCCCGCAGACGGACCTCCGAAATGACACCCCAGCCACCCCAGTGGAGAGCGCGGCAGGGCGGCAGCAGCCAGCACAGAAACTAAGCAACATACTTTTTTTTTTTTTTTTAAATAAGTCAGAAACTTAGCTAAAATCGAAGCCTCATTGTCCTTGCCGTGCGTGTCACACACCACATCCGCATCAGCACACCCACGGGAAAGAAGCCCCTGCCAGTCCAGGCTCTCTTCCTCACTGCCTCCTCCTCCTCACGGCCTCCTCAGACTCCAAGCAGAACTTCTCATAAGCTTCTAGCATCTCGGGGTCCATTTCATCCTCCTCCTCGTAGTACCTGCAGACAGGTGAGCCCCATTTGATTTATTAATGTCAAACATGCGTCAGGAAATCTTATATATATGGATATATATATTTTTTTTTTTCTCAGTACATTAATGGTTCAACATGGAGCTAAATCTGGGGTAATAGTTTGCAGCAATGAAACTAAATATATATAAAGAGAATAATAAAACATTTTTAAAAATCCAGAACTGAATCAAAATTATTTTTAAAATGAAAAAAACTTTCAAACACTTATTTTTAGTCTGATTACATTGTTTAGTCTGATTACATTGTTTAGTCTGATTACATTGTTACGTTTTTTAAGTTCAAGATAAAACTTTCAGTTTCAATTCTTTTTCAGATTCACCAAACTACTGGCCTCGATTTAGCTCCACAGCTCAACTGCTCCCCTTGTGGGCACATGGATGAATGACACGCCCAATCACCGAATCAGCCAAGGACATGCATCTCCCTTCCACGGGCTGAAGCAGCTCTCCGCATGCATGGATACCCCCGGAGGGGCTGACGGCAGCTTACCCCTCGGTGCCATTCTCCTCACAGACGTCTGGGCAGTACGCTTCCCTGTCCAGTATGTCTTGGTAGTGCTCAGAATATTCTAGAAGGACAGGGCACAAGCACAAGCAGTGAGACCTGAGCAGGCCTTGGCTCTGCGGCTGCGAGCGCTCTGCGTACTCACCGGGATCGGCGGCCGTGAAGGGCGTGCCGTCCGGCGTGTAGAACGTGGGCTCGTTCTGAGGGAAGAGAGACAGGCAGGGTGAGCAGCACGCAGGAGGCCGCCTGCCCCCAGTGCCCCAGACAGGGTGAGCACCTCGCAGGAGGCCGCCTGCCCCCAGCGCCCCAGGCAGGGTGAGCAGCACGCAGGAGGCCGCCGGCCCCCAGCGCCCCAGGCAGGGTGAGCAGCACGCAGGAGGCCGCCTGCCCCCAGCGCCCCAGGCAGGGTGAGCACCTCGCAGGAGGCCGCCTGCCCCCAGCGCCCCAGGCAGGGTGAGCACCTCGCAGGAGGCCGCCTGCCCCCAGTGCCCCAGGCAGGGTGAGCACCTCGCAGGAAGCCGCCGGCCCCCAGCGCCCCAGGCAGGGTGAGCACCTCGCAGGAGGCCGCCGGCCCCCAGCGCCCCAGGCAGGAGGCCGCCTGCCCCCCCAGCGCCCCAGGCAGGAGGCCGCCTGCCCCCCCAGCGCCCCGCATCCTCCTCACCATGAAGTAGTTGGGGTCATTGTCAGGCGTGGCCTCCACAGCCGCGCTCCCTGAGTTGACCCGGCCCCAGTCGCTGGACCGAAGCTCCAACAGGCTCAGCAGCATCTCCTTCACATCTCTGAGGAACAGCAGAGGGCACTGAGCACACGCCGCCATGTTTAGGCGCCCCCTTGTGGATTTCTGGGTTACTGCCCTCTGACCTGCTGCAGCCAGCATCCAGCTGATTTCTTCTGATTTTCGAGATGATGTCATCCATGGTGGTCTCCCCAATCTCTTTCCAGTCATCCTCTAGTATGGAGCCAGTGAGCTGGAGGGACGGCAGACAGACAGGGGATGGGCAGATCTCCAGGAGTTCGAGACAAACTGGAGAGATGCTTAACCCCAATGCCATATATCCACAGCCAAGTTGGCCAAGGTGCTGCCCAGTCTCAGGGACTCTGTCCCCCTCACCTTCAGCAGCCTGACGGCACAAAGGAGGTTTCCGTCGGCGGGGTTGTCCAGCAGCGTGTGCAGAAGATCTCTCAGTGCCGGCAGCAGGACCTTGGCTCGCTTCTGCCGCCCTCTGATCTGTGGCCAAGAGGCTGACAGTCAAACATCTGGAGACAGCGGTGTTTCCAGGAGCAGGCCCGGCAGGGACAGGGTGACGGGTGGCCCTTACCTCCAGGTTCAGATAGAGCTCGCCCAGGAAGAGCACATAGGAGTGAAAGGCCGTCTGGACCTGCTGGTCTCCCTTCACGGCGGTACCTCGCGCCTTGTACTCCGTATGGCACCTGCGGGCAGAGGCACGCCGGGCGCATTAGCTGGTGAAGGGCACAAAGGGGGAATAAGTAAGGGTGCAGGGGGCGGGGGGCACCTCTCCAGGAGAAGCTGCCGGAAATTCCCACTCGGAGGACTGATGGTCAGATTATGGGAAAGGTAGTTGCAGAGTCGTGCCCCAGTGTAGGCAAAGTTTGGGATAGACGTGGCCTGTCAAGGGGCAGAGGCTGGCGGTCAGGACAGGCAGAGCCCGGGTTCCTGCGACGGACAGAACTTCCCACCTGGGCCGTACCTGCATGTATATCAGCTTCACCAACTCCTGCAGGGTCTCCTCCGTGGTGATGCACTCATTCAGCGTGGCTGTGAAGCTCTCCATGTCCAGGTCGAAGGATGCCGGTGAGGCCTCCAGATGCGCGGCAAACTCCTGGACCAGCTCCGCTAGCCAGTTCTCACTGTAGTAACCGCCTGAGTCGCCTTCATACTCTGCTTCCTTCAGGAAGGGGATAAATAGGGGTAAAGAAGCAGGCACAGGTACCATGGAGCAGCCCGTGGCCAGAGAAATTCCATGCGGGATCTCCGGTGGGGGGCTTGATAGACGTCACCAATTGGGGAGCTCAAATTTCAAGGGGGTTCACTAGCTGTGTGCGGGAGTGTTGTCAAAAGACCCGGTACTTCGGTACCAAGTCGGCACTAAAAAATTTGAATGTTACGGTACCAGGTTTTCTGAAGTACCGGTGGTACCGAGCACCCGGTCAACCCGGTTCTTGCCGCGCTATCCGATAGGTGCCTATTGTGCAGTAAAAGCACAGAGACATGGCGACCGGCGGTGCTGCTGACGAGGCGGCGCTGAATCCGCTCGTGGAACAGAAAGCAGCAAAGAGCCACGTGTGGAAGTGTTTTGTTTTTGTGGCTGATGACAAAGGCAACATCACTGATCACCAGAAACCCATTTGCAAGTGTTGTCATGGAGGTTTTATGTCCAAAGGAGGAAATACCTCGAACCTTATAAAACACCTCGAAGACAGTCACCCAGATTTAATGAAAGAATTCAGGTAAGTTTTAATTTTATTTTATATTTAGAGCTTTTGTTATAAAAAATATACCCTATATAATTTGAACGTAGGATTGAAATAAAGATTGCCATTTGCTTAGTTAATCGTTAGCATAAGCGCGGCTAATGCTAAGGCAAGTATCAGAATGAAGTTTCTTTATTAACTACTTAAGGCTCCTATAGCGTTTAAAACAGGACATAATAGCGAACTATTTTTACACACCAGAGTAAAAATACACACAAAAACACACAAAAAAACTAATTTAAGGAACACTACAGGCAAGTGAACTTTTGGGTGAAAATGTAAGCACAGAGTAAGTGAAATTGATTACATTTTTTTGTAAACATGTGTCACGGTCTGTCCATGTCTTCCTGTTGTGCCACGCCCCTTGTTACCCACGTGCGAATGTATTGATTGTTCCCAGCTGCCCCGTGTTTGATCCTGATGTCTTGCGTATTTAGTCTACCTGCGTCCAGTCCCCATTGTCGATTGTTGTGTGTACCAGGGATGTATATCTCCGTACATCGTGTACGGTTTTCGTTAGCTGTTCCTGTTTCGAATCCTGTGTTTTCTTTGGAGTAAAAGTCTTGTTTCCCGAAACCGCCTGCATCATGGGTCGTCGTTCGCGCACTAACCGTGACAACATGTTCTTTTCAATGCTTGTAATTTGTTTAGTTATTTAATTACTCAAATATTTAAAATGCCTTGGTTTTGTTTTATTTCTAATAATATTAAAGTATTGTTCAGTGATGGCATATTTTGTTTAATTTATACAAATGTTTAAGTTTATAAATACGAGTGTGTTATTCAGTCATGTTTGTTTAATTGTTTGTTATTAATAAAAATAGCTTGTTGTTCAATTCATGCTTTTGTGTTTTGCTTTGGTATCGAAATTGGTACCGAGAACCGAGGATTTTCACTGGTATCGGTACCGAATACCGAAATGCCGATTTCTCTGGGGCGGTGACGGGGGTTCCGATGCCTGTCACTGAGCCTCACCGCCAGCTCACAGACGGAGACCCTCACCTGCACTGAGGGGTAGCTGGGCGGGTAGAACTCCTTGGCCTCGGCAGACAGGGTGGAGGCGGTGGCCAGGGCCCCGTCGCCGCCGGCAGGCTGGGGGGGGCGGAGCGGCCTGTCGCTGCCGGCATGCGGCCTGCCATCTGAAAGCCCACAGGTGTCACACGGCGGCTTCGGCCCGGAGCGGCACAGACACGGACATCCCAGTGGCTCCCGTAGGCGCCATGCGGGTGATTAAAGCCGCCGCCCCCCCCACCGATACCACATCTGACGCCTCATCTACAGCCAAACTATTGTGTTTAAATCCCGGCCTTTTCCCAAAAACAGCTGCAGAAGCGCGACTCGCTTCGGCACTATGCCGGGACACAGCGGGGCACCTGTCACCGGCCGTCCCCCCCCGTCACACGCCGTCTCCGCCCCGCATATCCCACTACCCCGCTACACACCTGCAGCTCCGGCCGGGCCGCCGCTCTCCGCCGGGCAGGGGGCCGTCCTGGGCTGCCGCAGCGGCTCCCGCTGGCTGAAGGCGAACGGCGCGGCGTCGCCTGCGTCCGGAGGCCCGGCGGCCCTCAGGCTGCTGCGGCCGGCCCCGGGCGCCCGATCGAAGTGCTCGTTCATACTGCGCTGGACCAGGCGGAGCGGGGAGTCACATCCGAACCGGAACGCGAACCGAGTCTGAGGCGAGACGGCGGCGCGCTTTCGGCCTGACGGCTACTGACGCAGAAAGCTGCCGAGGCTATGGGGCTCCTCGCGAGACGCCACTTCCGGCTCCGCTCCGGCTGGTCCCGCCCTGCCCCGCGCGCCGGGCGCCCCCTGCCGGAGCGGAGGCCTAACGGCGGCCGACGAAGACTAAACGCGAGACGAAGATAATAATAATAATAATAATAATAATAATAATAATAATAATAATAATAATAATAATAATAATAATGTTCGAATAAGCATTTTTTAATACATAGTCATATATAATATATTTATGTCGAATGGATATTATTTATATCATTTACAAAAAATGAATGAGAGTTATGCGCCAAGCAGTGTCATTATTGTTATATTAAACATTGTGGTCTAAATATTGTGCTAATTATACTAGGCCGATATTATAGTACTAGAGTAGATCCTTATGTCGGGGCAGCCGCAGCCTACGTCAGCCCGGGCATATGACTCCCCCGCCCAATGGAACGCCTTCCCGGCCACGGTGCGACGTCTTCCGGGTGGCGGATTCGGAGACTGGTGGGGAGACACGGCTGGATCTCCGGCCCGTCGGTGAAGGTCAGTACCGGCTAGCGTGACGGAGCGTCCTGGGAAGGGGCTGCATGCACCGAAACCTGCCCCGGAGCGGGGAGCCGGCGCGGCGCAGCCGGCAGCGGGACCCCCATTCATAGCCGGCTTCGGAATGGCCGTGTCCTTTGGCGGCGCCCTGCGCTTTCCCGCGGCGGAGCGTGCGCTTTTCCCGCGGCGGGGCGTGCGCTTTTCCCGCGGCGGGGCGCGCGCTTTCCCGCGAAGCCCCACTCATTCATCTGTACTCTTAATCAGTGAATCGGAATTCTGCACTTCCAGCGAAGTTTGGGGAGCCGCAGCGATGCATGTGACCCCCCCTCTTTATATGCGTCCTGCCTCGACCTGGATACTACATCCGGAGCGCTTAAGCTGCAGTGCGGGACGATGCCGCGGAGGGTGCAGCTGGAAGCCCGCAGCTGGAAGCCCGCAGCGGCCGCTGACGTGGGCATGGCCGAGGGCCGGGAGCCGGGGCACAAAGCACCGACTGTACCGATGGGGGTCTGCGGGGGGCTCGATCCTTCTTTAGTGAAGCACTTGGCGCCTACGAAGTGTTCGCCCCCTTTCAGCATTAGGAACCCGGTGGGCTGTTTTGGGGAAGCCCGCTGTGTGGGATGGAGCCCTGGCAGGACGCAGGCAGTCCGCAGTCTGCAGGGAGGCGGTGGCAGCCTCCTGTCCCCAGTCGGGACGCCGGCTGAAGGTGTCACCTGCACTGCCTGCCCTTGTAGGAACGTCGGGGCACCTTGCCGTGTTGGTGTGCTGTCAGGATGGGGTCAGAGTTCTGTGTACTGCTCTAGGTAACTCAGAGAAGCTGACCTTCCCAGTTTTATTCCAGTTCGGTCTGGTGAAAGAGTATTAGAATGGGCAGCAGTTCTTGGTTGTGGCACAGCCTCACACAGTGTGGTTAGGACCTTAGCAGAGTTCGGCACAGCCTCACACAGTGTGGTTAGGACCTTAGCAGAGT